>LKTO01000100.1:0-118307 GCA_001399465.1 Hymenoscyphus scutula | reverse complement strand
ATCCTCAACGGGTGGACCCCCAGGACCCCCTCCCCCACCGCCACCCCCTCCAACAAACCGCGATTCCGGCTATCAATCCGGTGTCCCAGCTCTCCCTCAACCAACGGGCGATCGCTCAAACTTACTTGCTGGTATTCAGAAGGCTGGTGGTATTGGTGCGCTCAAGAAGGTGCCCAAAGATCAGGTGAGGGATCGAAGTAGTGCTGCTGTCCCAGGTGCGGATACGGGACCGGCGGGGAGTGGATTGCCTCCTGTGGGTGCGGGGGCTGCTGCTGGTGGTGGGGGTGGATTGGCTGATGCGCTTGCTGAGGCGTTGAATAAGAGGAAGCAGAAGGTTAGCGCTAGTGGTAAGTTATGCTTCTTTTTCTACGAGAAAAGTGTGTGGAATTTTACTAATTTGTTGCAGATGACGAAGCGGATGAAGATGATTGGTAGAGAGCTTTTACCTCGAGTTTCTGTTTGCAAGACAGAAAGGAAAGGAAAGGGGAAAAGTTCAGTATATATGTTTATTACTCTTTTAGGGTGTTGGTGTGTGTGTGAAAAGTGGGCGTTTGTGATGGTCAAGCAGCTTCTTTTTGGGTTCTTCGAAATTTTAGACTTGGCATGACACTCACGTCGTAGGGGATGGGCAGCTTGATTCTTGGAGTGGAAATTGCGTTGAGGGATTAGGGATGAAGAAGGCGAGAAGAAAGAAGGAAGCAGGGATGGATGGATGATAAGTATGGAAAATGATGAATGTAATCAGTAAATTTAACATGACCATTCTACTGATAATTTTGTGAAGTGTTTGTAGATAGTGAGATATGTGAGAACGCAGGTAATTTGCGTGTGGGCTTGCGTATCCAGAGTAAAATACTAGCTTATTACACTCCTTGCTGCTCTATTAGTAAGCTAGTGTTTTATGGGTAACCTAATTATTGGGTTTAAGATAAGCTGGAGGTTTGTGGACAAGCTGGTGATTTACAGGTAAGATACTGGTGAGCCAGGAGTAAACCCCTGTTTTGCAACTTTTATACAGGGAGCTAGATTGTAATAAAAGGGATGATAAGTACTCGACAAGTGTCTTCAAAGTCTGTAATCCACCATCTTGAGGATATTCATTTTATGTCACTATACGCAAGTCTCAAGCCACGGAAATGTTATGAAGATCTAAAATCATGCGGTATGTAGTCTATGAAGTATGTCCACAGGAAGCCCCATCCCAACACCAAATTTAGAGCCCGCAAGAAGCAGAAGAAGTAAAAGAGAAGGTCCCAGTCAATGAATCGACAACGTCTCTCCCGTTGCCAACCCACCGAAAGGTCAGAAGTATTCATAAGAAAATGCTGTCGAGGTTCTCATGGATCGACAGTCAGGGTCTCGATCTTGACCCATCATGTGGTTCCATGAGATTGAGAGAGAAGACAGTCTTTCTTTCCTTTTTTCGCCACCGTTGTGGTAATTTTCCCAATTGTCCAGTTTTCATTACCACGCCCTAGTGATGTGCTGATAAGCACTTGAACCAGGTGTATTAGGTATCAAGCGACTTTCCTACCCACACAACATCTTAGAGACGCGAAAGATGTATTTTTTCCGGAATCGTTTAAATATCATCAATCTCAATCTCCTTTCCTCCCTTTCCATCCTCGTCCTCGCTCTCACTTCGGTCCTCGTCGAACTCGAAATTGCAGTCTCCGTCTCCCTCTTGGCCGTAGGTGTCCGTCTCGTTGATCTTTGCGGATTCGGGGAGTTCACCGTATGCCTTTAGAGAACGTGCTTCGTCGGCGGAGTACTTGAGGATGACATCTCCTTTTTCGTCTTGGTAGTCACGGAGGGAGAGGAGGATGATGTCTCCTTGGTTGATCCAGACCTTCTTTCGGAGTTTTCCTCGAATGTGTGCGAGTCGTTTGGAACCGTCGAAGCAGAGGGCTTCGAGGCGACCGTTGCCTAACATTTTGAGGACTTGTGCGTATTCTGTTTGTTTGTTTTTGTGGTTAGCGGGGTTAAGCGCTGGTGGGATGGAGATGGGTGGTGGGGTATATGGTGGATGAGAGAGGAGAGAGGAGCGTACCTTGGCCCTCTTCTTTGAAGGTAAGTTCACGCTTCTCGTTGTCGTTTTCGTTCTTTCCACGACGACGATTCTTACCACCCTATTGTTTTCTTCATGTCAGCATTGAACAGCCCCTCTATTTCGCCAACCTGGCGACGGGCGCTTACCTTTCCCTTATTCTTAGGCATATTGACGAGTTGCTTTGCCTATCTACGATGTGTGCGTTGGTGACGAAGGTGTGTATGGGATGTGGTGTTTGGGGGGAGGTGCAGTTGTGGAGTTGATGGAGGTATGGATGGATGCGAAAGGTCCTAAATATAATCAGCAACAGTGGTTTGGTTGACGATGCGCTGGAGGGGTCGTGCGTCACGTTTTCGGCACTGGGTAATCCCTTCACTACCCGGGCGCTCTTTATTCACCGGAAGCGAGGATCACTCCTTGTGAACAGCACAGACTGATGCTAGTATCTGTGCCTGTACCAGTATTTTGACTCGAATATCTAGGTACAAGTACATACTCATGTTCAATTACGCCATTCGATAGCATGGCAATCATCTACGAGCTTGCCCTACGAATCACGACGACACAATCCTGACAGTCACAATGGCCGGGCTTTCTCGCTCCATGGCAACTCTCAACATTAAAGCACATCAAGACCTCCACCCAATCATCGCTGAGGGAGTAAAATCCATGTCAGTGGCCTACAGCCCTTCCCGCGCCTATGCCATGTCCAGCAATCGCTATAAATCTGTAGCAGCACAGTTGCTACCGGAGAAATGGGCCGACAGAAGATACGCAACTCGAACGGAGCCCTTCTGGTGGTCATGCCTGACAAAGAAGGAGACCGCGACAAACAAGAGAACCCTAAGGAGTTGGATGGCAAGAAGGACGAGGATCGCTTTCGTTGAAAGTTTAGAGAAAAGGGGTTATAAACCGGATGGGACGCGATTGGATCCTACGGACGGGGGAAAGGTGTTATATGGGACGGCACAACTTACACCCAAGCAACCGTGTTTGCTGATCAAAGCGGAGGATTTGAGGAAGGAGACGGATTCGGCTCTTGAGGGGATCTTCGAGATGATGAAGAAAAGGAATGAGAGAGAGGCCAGGTCGAAACACGGAAAAGAGAAAGCGGGAGGGTGGTCAAATCAAGGGAAAGACAACGGCAGACACCAGACTTCATACAGGAGGGCAAACGCTAGAAAGGAGAGGAATTATTCAACCCAGAATATGAGTCCAAATGGAGGACCTAAAATAAAGAAGGTTGCGGGATGGCAGACACCCAAGTAATTGTTGTTTGGTTACTGCAGCACTTTCCTATACCCTCTCGGCTGTTGGCCCTCCACAATTCACAGACCTATCGAAAGCTGCGGTCTAGAAGCTTGGGTTTTACGAGAAATTGTGTACACGAGGACAGCCCAGGAGGTCTTCCATGGGTATGAAACATTCCGCTTCGTTGAGGCTGGTTTGTATTCACCCTATGGGGGCGAATGGCATTTCTACTCAGTTGGTCATTGTCGCCGAGTATATAACAACTTTCTGTGTATAGAGACATACAACTGAAGCTCGTGTACAGTACTCGAGGTCAAACGAGACACATCAGCTAATTTGTCCAGCGCTTCTGAACCAGGAGGATATCCACGTTTATTTGCCAGCTGGATCCTGAGCACACTTTATTGGGGTATGGGTTGTTCAAATTAATTGTAGACATATGGTTTACTTGCTTGGTATTCCAAGTGAAAGCTTCAATTGCCAGATATGTTCTTAATTACAAAAACTACTCCCAAAAGACATTGGGAGACACAAATGTAACAAACCTAACTTACAAAATAGCTTGCTCAACTTAACTACTTAATTGTTAAAGGCAGGTGAAATATAGTATACCTAAGCATGTGAAGGGCACAACTACAAGTACCATCCATAGCTGTCTATGTTGAACCCTGTCAACCAATCAAAACAAGGCTGACGGCCCAAGCGTCCCAAGGCTCAAGTCAGAGCTCCAATAATTGTCGCAACGTTTCCGACTTTGGCAGTAGAACAACAAACCACCACCAACGTAATCCACCATGCTAATCTCACTAACCGTTGGTAAGGTCGATGCAGGCGTCGCTGTCTTGCTGACCAACGATAAACGACTGGTATGTTGAGTCCAGAAAGCCTCCCCTTACGCCCATTTCCCTTGCCAGCAGTCAACCTAATGACAAGTCACCTAGATTGAGTTCCCCTCCATTCTCCTACCTCCAAATATCTCCTCTGGTAGCATCGTCGACATCACAGTCTCCAGAAACTTTGCCTCCGAACAAAAATCTCAAAACGCTTTCCTCGCCCTCCAAGACTCCATATTCTCCTCTTTCGGAGAGGCAGAGCCCCTCGCCCCAGTCCTCCGCTGTAAGAATGCGACTCAAACATCTGTAGTCCTCGAATGGGACCCTATCGAACTTGCAACCGCAGATTGTATCTCGCTTTCTCTATTCCGCAATGGGCAGAAGGCGGGGAACATCCCTCGTCCTACAAGCATGCACACAACAAAGATCAGTGGTTTGGCTGTCGATACGGAATACACCTTTCACCTGGTACTGAGAACAAGTGCTGGAACGTTCAGTAGTGAGAAATTGGTGGTCAAGACACACAAGATGACAGATTTGAGTGGAATTACTATCACGCCTGGAATCCTACATGCCCAGCTTAGGGACAGCTTGACCAAGGCGGTTGAGAGGATTGGAGCCAAGCTGGCAGATACTGTACGAATTGATACTACACATTTCGTGACCACAGAAGGAAGAGGGCAATCATGGGAGAAGGCTTTGGACATGAATATCCCAGTTGTGCGACCGGAATGGGTAGAGGGATGCGAGAGAAATGGCAGAATTGTGGGTGTTAGGGAATACTATCTCGATGCCGACCCCAGCAAGCGCCAGATAGACGCACGACCACCGCCCCGAGAACCATCACCACCAAAGGAAACACCAATGAGTCCCGGGGCCGACGGAAGAACAAATGGCACGAATGGAGGCGTACCACCTACACCACCCGCAAAGGACACACCCAAAGAAGAAAACGAGGAGGAAAGCAGTTCGGAAGAAGACGAGGACGAGGAGAAATCCACACACCAAGAGGAGCAGAAAGTCCGAGTCGAGGATCGCGAGCATCATAAAGTTGCCCTGAGACCCAATGAGTTGTCACCAGCGAAAGCTGAGGAGAAGGAGAGGGAGGGAAGTGATTCTTCGCCGGGATCTGGGAATCGGACGCCGGGACAGGCTGGTTTTCAAGATATTGCACTCTAGTTCTTCACTTGGTCGATTCTCTCTCCCTTGCGTCTTGTTATCATATACCTAAGGATTTTCCTTTTTTGCTGGTTGGGATGGGGGAATGTTGACATAAGGGATGTGGAGGTGTTTAATATTTTTCGGAGGGGGGATTTGGTGGGGTTATCCTTTTCTTACTTGTAGGTAATTCTAAATTTGAGCGAAAAGTGCAAATACAATTTTGAAACCCTTTGGCCGGGGGGCATGATTTTGTTGTGTGATGAGGCGTTTGAGAAGGATTTGCATATGATAATGATAGAGTTCTGGTTCTTCTGAAACTCTTAGTACCACTCTGGTGGGAACTCAGATAACTCCGACTGAGCTAGCCCGTTGTCTTGCACAATCAGAGATCACTGTTCTTTTCACTTTAATATTTTTAAAGTGTTCGAGGCACAAGGGGCTATTAATTTACATTACCCTAGATAGTTGAGGTACAAACCTACTATTTACTGCAACTCCTTTGACCACCGCGAGGTCATCGTTCCTGGTGTATCCGAGATACGAATACTTCCCGTTCTCTTCTACCAGATTTTTTCCATTTGCCTCTTTACAAGTATTGTCACTATTACGAGGAACTTTACACATTTCATTGAGGTTACTAGCAATGCTAGTAATTGTTGTACCAGATCTGTCGCTATTCTGTAAGCCCAGTCTTGATTGTAGGACCTGTTGGTGAAATGTTAGTGTATTAATTCTTTGCGCTCTATAGATATCGACTCCTGGTAAAGTAAGTTGATCGTACTGCAAAATAGGACATGGTGTGTTCTCATACATACATGCGAAGTTGGAAACTCTCTTAGAAGTCTATCCGAAATTACTATTTACGAGCAGTACTATCGTCTCGTTCTGGAGTTTTGGGATGATGAGTCTCTGCTAAAAGATATACCTCGATCAGATTATGGTAGAGAATGAGGTGTGCCTTCAAGGCTTTTCATACGTTGAGAATAGACCCATTTAACGAAGATGGCGAATGAGAATGGATACATGTATTCTAACTCGATGGTTTGAGTTTCTCCATCTGTGAAAGGACTGTTGAATATAGAGGCGGAATAAGGTGGGTGGAAGAGGATGATAGATGTGGGGACTAGGGGGGTATTGCAATTTTTCCCCCTAAACCATCACGATAGATTGGGATCTTCTAAAAGCTTGTTAGTTTCCCTGACTGGTGATGTGCAGCATACGTACTCAAAGGTAGGTAGGTCTCAACTCTGGCTGCAGTTCATCTGGGCTCAACATTTTGATTGATGGGATTGGCCATGAGAACAGAAGCATGACGTTTTCACAAACCAGTACACCTAACCTAATACTCAAAAGGACGTGGTGGTAGACATACCTTCACGCTAGTTCATGTAATTTCGTGAACTAGGATCGCGTAATAAATATCTTGTTTTGTTATTCCAGCTGTGTTGGGCAGTTCAAAGTAGTTACACACGATCTTTGGGATAACTTAAAGAATACTCCTAACTATTTAGAACACGCAAGTCTAAGTGTTGTCAGCAGCTATGGCAATTTTTAATCATCGAGAGAGTAGGAACAACGGAGGATTTGCTGTCGCTTTTTTGGTGAACCGCTGCTCCCGGAGCGAACTCGATTAATGAAGATATTAGTTTGAGTATAGAGTAATAACTTTCGGGGAATTTGCTCAGTATCTATAGCTTTTTTGTACAATCACTTCTGGAAAAACTTGAGGTTTTGTACGAAAAACATTGAAATACTACATCAATAAGATTGAGGGAAATGAGGTCCATTGTTACAAGACAGGAAAAGTTATTGCTTTTGGGACACTTATACTATAGCTATTTCATACCAATACTCCTCGAAGTCTCTCAACCCTTTCATTAACCGTACCAGAACCCGAACCCGTCAAATATTTCCCCCTGACAAGTACCAGCTGTACAAGATCCCTTTGCTTTCCTAAGAGCCTATGTCACGAAGGCTAGAGTGGTCTTGTGGTCTGCGGTGAGATGTTAGTTGCCCCCCTCATTCTTGTTCAATTTTCGCTAAATATAGCTCTCTGCCAACTATTACTGGCAAGGTAATCTTCGTAGATATTACGCAGGGATTGAGGGGGTCCGGAAAAATTTGGGAGCTACTCACTGTTCCTCTACAAAATAGTGGTTTCTCACATACTCTTCGCTGGGCTTGTGGTAGGACTGTAATTGGGGCCTCTCCAAGTTGACCATGTCCATTAACATCTCTCCGGGCATAGTAATTCTATCTCTAGGCGTGAACTTGCTGTCGGTCTTGGCGGTCAAACCAGCAACGACGTACAGTCGCAGTGGGCTTCCCTGGCTAGTATTTTCGTAAATGCGACTGTACAGATCTGGTTTGGGATAACGAAAAAAAAAGCATCATTGGAAATCAATATCATTGCCTCGTTCTGAAGTCTTGGGACCTGAAGTCTCTCTCCTAAAATCCATAGCTCTGCGCATTCGTTGATTGTAATGTTGAGGCCATCAGTTTGCTCAATTCGTTGAGTATAAATCCAATTGGCAAAGATAGCGAATGCGACCGGGCACATTTCGTGAAGGTCAACAGCCTGAATTTGCCCATCGGTGAACGGAGAATTGAGCGCAGCTGTGAAGTAGGGAGAGTAGAAGCATAGGAACGACTTGTGGACTAGGAATCCCTTGGTGGAATCTCCTGAGGTAACAGTAACTTTGACAATAGGCTGTGTACTTCTGAAATTCATTTGTTAGAACCTCTGGAACGGTGGTGTAGGATTTGAATGAGACTTACGCAAAGGTAGGTCGGTTGTCAGTAGAAGACATAGTGGGAGGATCGGTATAATCGATGAGACTTATTGGGCTTCCTAAGTGATTGTTATGGGCGCAAAATTTCTGAGAAGGAATTGGGAGTGTAAGTTGAGGTAGCTGT
The DNA here is from genome assembly GCA_001399465.1 of Hymenoscyphus scutula. Classification (NCBI taxonomy): domain Eukaryota; kingdom Fungi; phylum Ascomycota; class Leotiomycetes; order Helotiales; family Helotiaceae; genus Hymenoscyphus; species Hymenoscyphus scutula. Next base: position 110,096 of record LKTO01000100.1, on the reverse strand, counting down.
TGGAGGCTGCACTAAGCATGAAAGCAATCTTATACCACATGAGTCAACACTAGGCCAAATACAAACTCATGTGAATGGCCCTGTGGTCTTTCTAGGCAACAGACCTTTTACAGGTGAATGTCCATACACTAGTCCGTCACCCCAGCAGTAGAACTCCCTTTCTCGCGCAAGGGGGCTTAGCATGATATCCAGATAGAGGGATAGTCAATATTTACCAAATCCGAGAATAAGAGTTGCGTTGAAGAACTACAACAATTCCCAAGATGACCTCGGCATACGAGAAATAAAAAGCTGATAGCATGGGAGAGTAGGAAAAGGAAAGAGAAGACAAGTTGATAAAAAGATGAGTGGGAAAAGAGGACCTTATGTCACGGTTTTGGTTCAGGTGAATGTGCTCAATTAAATAGTTGGCTCCATCCTGGACCTCTTCCCTCCTTGTAGACAATCTAATTCTACACCTTAACATATTGGCCGATATTTTAAGAGGTTCATAGGAAGGAAAATAATACCGGACATCTCAACTAATCATCACGAAAAATATCAACTACCCTAAAGCTTCTGGGCATTTTCCTTTGGTGGGGAGCGCTCTGTTATACATAGAATGAATGATGAAGGGAACCTTCCGTGAAGTGGCAAATTTGTACTCAGCAGTGAGAAGATTAGCTTATTCGTTTATCTCAGTTGGCTCAAAGGTTAGGGTCAAGGGGTCATTTTTGTTCAACGTCGCCAACTGCGAGAACACATGCTACATTTCGTCATAGTTTAGATTTTTATAGACTATCTCACTCCTACTACCTCCTACTTACTAAAGATCTTTGTCATCATCTCTAAACCCTAGCACTTAATATAAATTCTTGCCTATAGAATGTTCTTATAGATTGTTTATAATAGTAGTAACTTCTCTAATAGTATTATTTAAGAAGTCTCTAGACTTGTTACTTAAGTGGCTAATACTAATCCGACTAAGACTAGAGTCCTTAATCTATAATCCTATATTAATTAAATGTATTTAGTAGCTATAAGGAGAGAATTATACCTACTTATCGACATAGTTATTTTCGTTTAACGTCGCTAACTACGAGAACATATACTATATTTTATTATAGTTTACATTTTTATAGACTATCTCACTCCTACCTCCTACTTACTAAAGATCTTTACTATTATCTCTAAACCCTAGTACTTAATATAAATTCCTACTTGTAGAATGTTCTTATAGATTGTTTGTAATAGTAGTAACTTCTCTAATAGTATTATTTAAGGAGTCTCTAGAGTCGTTGCTTAAGTCGCTGATACTAATCCGACGAAGACCGGAGTCCTTGATCTGTAATCCTATATTAATTGAATGTATTTAGCAGCTGTGAGGAGGGAATCATACCTGCTCATCGACGTAGAACTGCCTAAGTTCCTCTGAAGAAAGTTTTCCAATGTTCAATCCTTTCGACGACCATCTAAGTCTATACTACTGGACCATGTCGGCTAGTACGGGTTGTGAGAAGTCCTCCAAAGGAACCTCGACAGACGAGCATGCTGTGGAACACACTCTCGCTATGACAAACCGTCGCAATGGACTTTCTTTGGCAGTTTCTTCATAGAGTTTGTTCAAATTTAAAATCGAAAACCGATGACTCAGGTTTAGAAGCTGTAAAGTCTCGTTTTGGAGGCGAGGAATCAAAAGCCTGTCACCCAGAATCTACAATTGAGTAAGTATAGAGAACGAACGACCTTCAAGACTTTCGTGATTTCAATCCGTTGTTTGTAAATCCAGCCAATGAACACCGCGAAAACGTCACAAAAGATGGAATCAAGCACTACCTCCTGCTTCTCCCCTTCCAGAAAAGGCCCATTGAGTGCTGCAGCAAAATAGGGAGAGTAGAAGCAAATATGAGCCTTGTGAACCAAGAACTCTTGTGTGCAAGTATAGCTCTCTTTAACTTTGATTCTCACCATTGAATTTGGTTGGCTAATCCATGTCAGCTATTTGTATTGATCTCGTACTCACCTTGACTTACCTGAAATCGGGGCCATCGATCTTCGTAGTGGCAACGGGGGAAGTGGTTGGAAAATCTATAAGCTTGGTGCGCTTGTTGGGCGGTTCGTTCGTCATTTTGCGTATAAGTGGTGCTGAGTGCAGGTGGTGATAGTTTGTAGGTGTTGGCGCGAAAGTCGAAGTGGTCACTACAACCAAGCACGCTGGCTATTGGGGAAGGAGCGACCCTCACCAGTATAGATAGGTGTGCAGACAGGCTCTAAGTTTGTGTGATCTCGCTTCTATGAAATTAGGTGAATCATCTTTTCTATTTTCGGCAGGACCTATGGGAGGGGTTGTTCAGTTGATGGGTTTTGTGGGCACTTCCACTCGGCTTGACAAGCTGGAGATGATGATTGATATTTCCAGTATGTCGCAAACAACTATACTGATAATACCATGATTTAGTTTTTATGTCCCATTTCTGTTGAAAGCCGGTGACTTATAAAATAATGGGAAAGCTGGCCTGGGTTGCAGGCGCAGCTCGCTTAACGAAGACAAGTCGCTTTCACGTTGTTTACGGCATCTCTAAGTATCGGCTAGTAGGTGCCTTGTACGTATTTAAACCACATGAGGTAGGATTTTCTCACACACAAATTCAACCTCCCAGCCACTTCAGGTAACTATTCTTTCAGAGACACATTTGAAGAAAGCACACTCGTAACTTGTCACGTACCTTTAAAATGTCCAAATTTGAGAGCTCAGCTCCTCCAAACTTCCTCCTGTAAGGCACTGAAAACGCCTGGCTAAAGTTAGAATCCTGACTTAGGCGGGTTTAGGGAACCAAAAGCTACGGTGACCATAAAGGTCAATTACAAGGACGAGACCAAGACTTTCATTGTACCCAAAAGCTTCATCTGCCACTATTCGCCCTTTTTCGCTGCAGCATTCAACGGCTCTTTCGAACAAGGAGAAACTCAGCATCTCGAGCTCGACGATGTACAGCCACCTGCCTTTGCGCCACTGGTCAACTGGCTATATACTCAACGTATCGAGGAGGTGGGAACGCTAGGCCTTCGTCTTGACAATTTCTTAGAGCTATGGATCTTAGCGGGTCGAGTTCTTCTCCCAAGACTTCAAAACGAAACGATAAAGAAGATCAATGCTGCTCAATTTTTGGGCCGCCTGTACGGAAGTACTTCTAAAGGAAGCCATTTAAGACGTTGCATAATCTCTCTATTATGCAGAAAATAGGTCAGTTCGGATATATAAAAGTTCATGAGCAAAGACTAGAAGTTTTAAAGCATCCAACCCTCATACTTGATAACCATTGAACTAACATCGAGGCTAATTTTAGATTAATAACTTAACACTAGAAACTACAATTAGTTTATAATTTAAGAACTAGCTTAAAACAACGATAGTTAAACGCTTAGAAACACTCCTTAAAATATATATTTTCCTTAGAAGAGCTTCCCTCTATATTTTTTTACCACCTCTCTATAGACATTAAAAGTTGTAGTAAATAGTTTCGTCCCTGCTTACAAAGTTTGTTGTCCTAAGTTTAGAGGACGACTGAAGTTGATTGTTCTAGCAATCTAGTTTAATAGTCTTCGATTGATCTAGTATTTTAAGACAACTTAGTTAAATCACCTGCCACTTTCGAACAGTAAGGGCAGGTACGAACCTATTTACTGCTACTTTTGATGTAGGGTGGCTACTCTAAGTACCTTGGAGCCTAGCTGCAGCTGAACTTTCTCCTCACGCCAAAGGACACTCCCCACAAAAAGGGAAAGAGAAAACAAAAACCATTGCATGCTGTTCTTAAGAGTGACTGAATCACTGGAAGGTCTTGCAGCTCGTCCCACTTGCGCTGGCTTCCTAACATTTTCATACAAGACTGGATCTCCTGCGATCTCCTGCGACACGCGCTGCTTGCGGTGGTCTCCCAACCTCCTCCATCCATTCTAGGTCCGCCAAACTGGATTTCTAAAGGTGTCCGCGACTCGTTTCTTCTGTGCAGGTTCTAACACTTGTTCGCGCCATACTTTGTTTTTGAATGTGGCCTTGATTCGTGCCTTTTGGGATGGATTGCCCACTAACTTCACCTATTCCTCGGTTCCCCTCGTCATGTTACCTGGTCTCCCGGTGGACAGAAAAGTGGCAGTAAATCGTACCTGCATACGTAGGTAGCTATTGTCCTATCTATCTTAGGTAATTCAAGTTAATTACTCTAGATGATTAAGATAATCAAAACTATTAACCAAGATAATTAGAGTAATTAAATGTAATTATCCTACAGAGTTGAACCAACGAATAAGGGAGGCAGGTACGAATATATATTTACTGTCACTTTTTCTGTCCACCGGGAGAGAGTGAATGTATTCCAAGTACTCTGGCAGAAGTTCTTACAGAGGTCTCTCTCTGGTCCTATTCTTGCTTCCATATCCGGATGGGATGATAATCGGCGGTCAGGACTTGCTCTCTTGTACCTCTCAACTTCTTCATCTCAAACCAGGTACAACCGTTTGTTGGGTCGGCAACCGAACCGTGGTCTGGATATTTGCAGTTGTGAGTTAGGAAATTCCACAAAGACAACATCCGGTGGCTTGTCTAACATGATTCCGTCAACACCGGCTTCAACCCCCTTTGCGACAAGGGAAACCCATTTGGTATCTGCGACGTGACTCTGGCGCGTCCAAGTTGGTCTTTCTGCACGCGGCGAAACGTCCTCTAGCAAAGCTGGGCATATAGAGAGACTAATAGTTTCAACTAGTCTTTCTATAGCGGAAACAAGCTCAGCTGGAATTACATCTAAGAAGAGCTTATGTAGAATAGAAGGGTCGACCTCAACATTATTAGAAAACATGAGACACCTTTTGTTTACGGGTCATACCTTTGAAACGATGAGGGCGGTCTCGCCGGACTTAGCTGAAGTCGCGTTGCCGGTTGGTTGATGTATAAATACTTCGTTCCCGGATAAATCGCACCCTGAGCATAAGCAAACTTGGGTAGAGCTTTAGGGTTATGGTCAATTTAGTCCACGACAAATTTAGCAAAAATTCAGAACTGGAAAGAATCTGGATCCATACATAGTGATTCTACATTCTACTACCAAACTCATTGGCAACATCCTCAATGTCTTTATCCGATAGCTCGTGTCGTTGTCTTGGTCGGTCCTTTGGTTTCGGCATAGGCTTGCGTGTAAGCTTTGCTCGGGAGTCTGGGCTAAAGGGCAGGAATCAATTGAAAAAGGGGATAGTATGCGGATTCTGCTGGTACCTTAAATCTTGGCTCGTTATCGTAGCCATGTTAATCGTCGGCATCAGAAACTTCCAAATCGAAGGAGGCCTCGGAGCTGGAGTCGAGATCATTGAAGGTGTTCCGAGCCTCGAGCCGATTTCTGCGTGCTCTCTTTGTTTGGCTTGATTCTGCCTTGGACTATTGAAATGGTTGACTCCGACGATGACGAGCCAGGCATGAAATGGGAGTGACCTACTGATCCCTTGCGTTTCTTGTGACAAACAACCTTGAAGTTCTGGCCGTTGTCGGTGTTGTGTTCGTGTTTAGAGTGAGGGGAGCTTTCATGATTCTGGCGATTCTCACCGTTGAAGGGACATCGTCGGTGTAGTCGACCGGTGCTCTGACTCTCGTACCACTGGTCGTATTGGCCACTCTTCTTTCTGTATGTCGTTCTGTTTGTAGACTATGCTTTCAATGATAGAGAAAATGAGGTTGAATTGTTAGAGGTTTGGTTGGTTGGGAATTGTGGAGGAAGTGTGGTCTCCGGAGTTGAAAAGTCTTCTTGACCCCTTCTTTCGATAGGGAAGGAGCACTGGAGTTCTTCCACTCTCTGTTGTGCGCCGCGGTGTTGTGCTTGAAGGTTTTGGGAAGGAGCGACCCAGGTTCCTTCGGTTCGAAAACACCGGCCGAGACTCACTGTTCCCAATGCACGCTGCTTTCTCCTCAAAGCATTGACATTTACAGCGATGATTTGGAATTGAGTAAAGAGGGATTGTGATAAGGTGTCTTTACTGAGTATATATAGCTCTTCCATGTATAAACCTCGCGCAAACCAACATGACACTCAAAACACGTGTGCAACTTCTTGATGATATCAAATAGATAGATGGATTCTAAGTAGGTATTGACTTTGCGATTTCGACACAGCTGTTGACTCACCTGCTCACCTGTGCCAACTGCAACTCTTTTATTCTTCAAGGATCACGTGCACCGCAACCCGAGGGGTTGTATCTATGGAGTAAACCTGGAGCTAGCCTACTTACCTATACTAACTATAACTCTTATATTTTTCAGGGAAAGCATGTAGCGTAACTAAGAGGTTATATCTATAGAGTAAACCCAGAGCTAAGTTACTTCCTTATACTAGTAAACTTTGCTTCTCTACGTACTATTCTCTTCCACTTTCACCTCGTTCTTATACTTATTAATTAATCTACGACTTGCAACTTGTGATTTAGCCCCTTTAATTGATCCCGAATTTTTGGTGAATTTAGGTTGCTGTATAAGATCGGGCGGGAGGTGGGGTGGTATTGCTAAAGAAAATGAGAAACAATAATTTCGGACACTACAGTAGACGAGTTTTTCAGGTGAAATAAAGTTTCCATTCATTCTGTATTTCCTACTAAGGGATATTGCCACCGTGAGTTATCTTCGTTTCTGACAACCTCTCGACATCTCGAAGAGCTTTGGAAAGCGGTACCCCTTTTCCGAAAACTGCACAACGCAACGGTCAGGTGTTTCCAGTACTCCCAGAGGGTAGCTGAAGGCACTGTCCGCTTTTTAGAATCCTCCTACTCGTCTGGAACAACAAACGCAACATAAATCCAAGTGTTCCAGTCTTATAGAAGAAGAAAACTGATTTCCTGACTCTAAATAGAACGCGGGAGCGGGGAAAGGGTGCTCTACATTTAGTAAGTTACATAGGGGTCTCTATACCAGGCGAGTCAATCTCGCTGGCGATAGACTTGCTTTCCTGCTCAGAAGTATGTTAGTTTCAATCATGTGGGTAATAAGGGTAGAATTATACTTTTGTCTCTTCTCAACGTAGAATTTCTTCAGTTTCCTCTCTGAGAACTTCACCCAGTCTTTTCTGATCCAAGGCCACTTATAGTTAAGCATGTCAACTAGTACCTCTCGGCTTGTCTCATTTGCCTCTCGGGACCCGTGCAGGAAAGGAGGCTTTGGGTTACGTTGTGAACTCCCGGCAACCGCAATAAGATAACGTCTTAGGGGGCTCTTCGGTAGTGTGTTCTCGTATGCACGATTGTAAGCGCTTATGGATGGATACTCCCGGAGGTAAACGCGTTGTTTATCAAGGGCTCTTATAACCTCATTCTGAAATCTAGGAGCCAGAACCCTGGAAGAGATGCAGTTAGTTATAGGCCATCGGAAATTCGGAGGAGGAATGCTGGGTGTTGGGATTATGTTTGGATTCATTTAAAGGTGATTTAAGAAAAAGAAAGTGGAAAACGGTGTCCGTGTTACCTACATGTTCCCAAGGATCCACGCGTCTACGAAAACCCCTAATTGCTTGATTCTCTTCCACTAGATAATATAAAAGTCAGTGTTACCCTTGCATGGATGAAGTGATCTATCTGAGGAGGAAGTAGTGTATCGGTCCCCTTAAACAACCTCAAGGTATGAATGAGGAGGGGGGCTACAGAATATACATACGTTATCGATGCGCTGAGAATAAACCCAGTGGAAGAAAAGAGAAAAACTATCTGCAGTAGCTTCTTTGAGGCATACTTCCGTGGTTTTGCCCTCTGTGAAAGATCTTTGAAATGCGGCAGCAAAGAATGGAGAGTAGTAGCAGATGAGGTTCTTGTGGATATTGAAGGTCGACTACTTTCACAGTCACTATCTCAAGAGCGTTTCTAAAGATTGTTAGCGGTAAACTCAAATTCTGGTTCTTTTTGGCTTACCGGAAGGTACGCTCTCTAGTTAGTGTATACTGTTCGGGTTGCGTTTCGTCCGACATTGTCCAAAGAAACTGCTGTCGATGAAGGCTCGAAAGTTTAGGCTTGTGTTATTGGACTTGATCGACTTGGTAGTCTTTGTGGTGTGCTAGTTGTATTTCTTGACCAGAGGCATGACTTATATAGGAATAAATTTAGTTCAATGAGTCACATAACAGGCCTGGTAAGCGGTTAGTGAATTAGATTATATTGTTGCGCTGAATTGCGCATTGAGCTTCACTGCCCTTTGTTTCCTTACCTTAAAGGGTTCCCGTTCAACATTCAATTGTAAATTTACTCTTTCGCACCTCTGTCGCGAATTTAGTATTGTACTTAGTAATAGCACTAAAAACAAAGTAAAGTCATATGAGAATTCAAGTGTTGTCTAAGAAATAAGTGTTCAGTACACGTCCTCTTACTGGTATAACGCCTTCCAAGTCGTATAATAGTCTCTAAATAAGATATCGCCAATACTCGGAATCTCTCTCCTTATAAACAGGAAAAAGGGGTCAGTAAATATGAAGCCCGTACTTGCTTATCGTTCTCCTCGTTCTGACCACGTAGTACAATTTATCTGGGTTGTCTAATAACTCCCAGGGCGATACTACCCCTTCAACCCCCCCGTAGCGTGACAGATGCTTCTTAGTAACGCTACTATACAACACTTACGCTTAAGCTACCTTGTAATTGGGGTGGGGGGGATAAATTGTCCTAGTGATAAGTTTTAATTATTTTAGCAAGTTGGAACCGCTAATGGTCTTTGGAGTATCATGTCTAGTTGGGGCTAAACCGGAGGATGAGAGGGCACAGTTTCTGGTGATCTAGTATGTTTTATCCACCATTATCTGGTTTGGTCAATATTGTGAGGATTATCAATAAATCGGGAGTTTATAGATAACACGTAGTTTTCACTAACACCTAAAAAAGAGTTAAAATGAAGCTATTCCCAAATTGTATACTAATCAGCCCTGACCTAGCTTTTTCCTAGCTTTTTACCCCCCTTATCTACCTCTTTCTCTTACTTCAAATTAGATAGATTTCATCCAGTTCTCTTTGTAGAAGGTGAAGTTAGTAGATTACACCCCCTTATACTAGCCTTAATATTATGTGTAAATCACTTATTAAGTTTATCTTAGGGTGGTATTATCTCAGCTACATCTACCTCTATATACTCCTTAGTGCTTGACATTATAAGCTAAAGAAGAGTAGAAATAAAGTAAAAGATTAAGTAAAAGACAAGTGATTATAGAGAAGAGAAAGTAAGAAGAAAGGGGGGAAGGTCTTCTTGTATAGGTAGATATATAACAAAAAGTTAAATTAAGAAGGCTTCCTTTTAGAGGGGGTTGTGACATAATTTGAGGACCAATAGTCTAATAATGATCAATAACGCACATACCAGATCAAACTCGACGAGCGATAGACTTGCTGCCCTACCAAACAGTGGGTCAGTTCCATAATTTTTTAGAAAGTAAGAAGGGGAAAATACTTTTGTCTCTTTAACATAAAACTGTTTCAGTTCCTCCTCAGAGAACCTTACCCATTTTTTATTATTTTTGTTTGCATACATGTGCTTAATCAAGCTGACAATTACCTCTTGATTCGCATTCTCTAACCAGGAGCCCTCCAATTTGACACTTCCCGCGAAAACAATGAGGTAGTGTCGTAGCGGATCTGCTTCAGATGTGCTTTCGAACGCGCGATTATAATAGGATGCACTTGGATATAGGCATAGTTCACAACGTCGTCTGTCAATGGCTCTGAGAATTTAATTTTGAAAAGCAGGTGTAAGAAGCCTATTTCCAAGAAGCCACGCGTCGATGAAGAAGTTTATGCATTGATCTGCCGTATCGATGCGCTGGGCGTAGATCCAGTGCACGAATACAGAAAAGACGGCAGGACTGACGTCTTCAAGTTTGGATTGTTGTGTCTCACCTTCCTTGAATGATCCGTTGAAGGCGGCAGCGAAGTAAGGCGAGTAGAAACAAATGAAACTTTTGTTGACGACAAATGTTGCCTTGTCTTTGCCACAACTCACCTTGACAGTGACCACGGCTAGCGAATTCCTACAGGCGTTTAGCAATCACCCCTAAGATATGCCCCCCCTCCTACTCACTGGAATTTGGGGCTCATATTTGCGAATTTGGTCCCGGGCTCGAGTCGAGGTCAAAGGGCAGACTGCACTACGTTGAAGATCGAATCAACCTGGCGATGTTCACACAGATGATCAATTTTTTCATTAGAATTCTTGCCACTAGTGAGCTCAAGGCCCGTTATTCCAGGTGGAAATAAAGCTGCTTTTGTATCCCAAGGAGCAAATCACGGAACTTTAACGAAGTTGCTCGTCGCTTCTTGCAATATGAAAATCGCGTGAAATATCTAGGACATGTCGAAAAAAGAAACTTTCTCGGAACTAGCCCGAAACAAATGGAGAACCAAGTCTTTGAGTTTGATAGACGTTCTTTCAGAAAACCTCGAGAAAATAGATCAGGGTAGAACAGAGGAAGAATGCTGCTTTTGCGAACCATCATGGAAAAAGCTGCACTCACCTGTTAACGAAAAGAAAATTAGTGAGAGATATCACGAACCCAGCTTTCTTGCCCAACTGGATTGGATCATTGTGGATGATTATTACATGCAGAGCTACAAGTTTTTCTGATTCCAGGCATTGGAAATAAGTTCACCCTAGCGCTGCTTTTGCCGCAAAGTAGAGTGGAGGTATCTAAGTCACCATCCCTGTTCATTCCATCATCAACTTCACAACCCCAAAAAGTTCCATGTCTTTATAAGTTATCCATTGAGCACTAAGGAGTTAACTGATCGAAGTATTTAGAAATGGCACCGTTTTCTCTCGTAACACCCGCCAGTCGAGGAATCGGTTTCCATTTGACCCGACATCTTCTCAGAACCACACCCCTGCCCGTGGTCGCAACAGCCCGAAAGAACATCCAAGAGACCAGAAAAGAATTACTGAGAGACCTGAAAGATGTTGATCCAGAAAGACTCACGGTTCTGGAACTCGATGTTACTGGTATAGCCCTAATTCTTCCTTCTCTTTCCATTTCCCGATTTCCCATAACGTCGCACTGCCAAGAAGTTATTCTGTCATTCTCGACTTCCAAATCTCACGAAAGACAAAATACTAACCAAATATTCAAAGATGAAAACACAATGATCCGGGCAGCCGAAGACATAAAATCCATGTTCCCATTCGCTGAGAACCACCTCCACCTCGCCTTCTGCATCCCAGGAATTTTGTATCCAGAAAAGGCACCCTCTCAATTAAACCACGAGCAACTCACCCAAACCTTCGCCATAAACACCATCGGTCCCCTCCTCCTAACAAAACATTTCTCCCCTTTCCTCCCTAAGAAATCTACTTCCTTGCCCCCTTCAAATTCATGGGTTCCCCAACATGCAACGTGGCTAAACATGTCCGCTCGGGTGGGTTCCACGTCTGATAATTCCTTAGGGGGGTGGTACAGCTACCGCGCCTCAAAAGCGGGTGTTAATTCCTTGACGAAGGGGTTCGATATTTGGGTTAAGCAGAGGAGTGGGGAGAATGCTGTTGCTATTGCGTATCATCCGGGGACTGTGAGGACGGGATTGAGCAAGGAGTTTTGGGGGAAAGTGAAGGAGGAGAAGCTTTTTGAGCCGGAGTGGGCGGTGGAGAGGATGTGTGGTGTTGTTGGGGGGGTTGGAGTTGAGGGACGGGGGAGGTGTTGGGATTGGGAGGGAAAGGAGGTATTGCCTTGATGAGATTCTGGGTTCTTTTGATAGGGAAAGGCGAAAGTGAAAAACGCGACTTTTTCTTCCAAATGGAAATGTGTTAAGCTCTATGAAGGATTTGGTTATTATCCCGAAGTAAGAGTAAGTGTTTTTGATAAAAGATAGGATGAGTGAGTGAGTGGTTGCTAACGAACTGTGTTGTTGATGAGTGAGTCGTAAGCGGGTAAATCGATGTAGGGCTTAGCGAGAATGAAGTGGAAGCGGTGAGAGAAAAAGGGGGGAAGTCGTAGTGACATAGGAGAGACCGAGTACGGAGTAGAAGACGGTCTACCCATCAGCTGATCCTCCAAATCATCGAGTTACTTTGACATGGTTGAAAATTTACATATGATTTCCAGTTTGATAAGAAAATAATTCAAAATCTAGATTCCCAGAGTAAATTTCGATCTACCAACGTGAATAATGTTCATAGTCTGGGAAGTTCGGTTGTACACGAGTAGGTACTTACACCGTTCCTATCACATCATGGTCTGGAGACACAATTGAATCCAAACTAAAACGATGAGACTTAAACACCTGATTTTGATTTCTCTTGGTCCTCTTATATTTCCCTCATCGTGATGTTAAATTTTCTGTACTCCGTACAATGGCAACGAAATCCTTGCGAAAACGTAGAAGAAAATAAAACGCGGGGTTGGGCTCGCAATGTTTGCAGATGGCATGGCACGACTCCAAGCCCCGCTCGAAATGTTGCTCGCCACAATCGGATGCAGTGAATAGGTGCCAGAAAGAAACTTGAAAATCTCATGACAGACTCTGCATCTGATCGACCGGTAACTCGGACCCTTTAAGTAAATTTCAACCTAGACGTGAATTTGACATCACCAGCCACAGGATCGTCTCGCTACAGTGTGGCGGTGCATATGTGGCTTAACCAACCCCTTGAAAACTTTCCGAAAGAAGCTCCCCTGCTCGTTGCAAATCCCTTCTTGGGAACGAGGTTTTATCCTCTTCCTTGATTTTTCTCTGCAAAAGTCTCAGTCATCCTTTCAATTTCTTCCGCCCTGGCCGCCAATCAACGTCATACCCAATCTTGCGTACACCCATTCCCTTGAGTCGCGACCTATGAAACACGCAGGATAACGGGTCAAGTGACAGGGATCAGACTTCCATTATGATGTCACCCGCCCAGGTTGTTTTGTTTGCAGTACACCAACACGGCATTGTTGTTTTCGATGCAAGTGAGCCATGGGCGAATGGGCGATATTGCTCCTACGTTGTATGACGCACAATGCGACATACGTCGTTTATTTTCTGGCGAGAACCTTTCCTTTTCGTACCCGAGCGGTGAATGGCTGGGGAGTGGCAGGTATATAGTCGCGACCATTTCTCGCTTCAACACTTTCCTCCTTCTTCATACCAACACACATTCCACAACACAACAACACCACACTTCGATCTCAAAACAACATCTTGAGATCCTACACATAAATACAGACGCAAATATACAACCCAAAGCAAACGCAAAACTACAGACCAATACCAATCACAACACCGCAAATATGGGAGCTATCGTATCTTGCGTTCGTATTCCCAATATGCATCTTCTTCCCGACCTCAACTAATTCTTTTCATAGCTTCGTTCTTTATGCCAAACAATCGGGGCGTGTATAATGGCAGTAGTTAATGGGATTGCATCAATTCTACAAGCCATCGTAGGAGCAATTGCCTCGTTCTTCGGTAAGTTCACCATCAGTCCACATTTTCCAAGACTTCCACTAACAATCCACACAGCAATCATCGTATCATGCCTCACCTGCGGACGATCAGGACGCCGACGCGGAGGAGCTAGGACAAGTCATGTCTAGTGAGCTCTCTGTCCCTGTTTCGTACACCACGCCTCGCTTCCACGAGAAACCAAACAACAAACGGCAGACGGGTACGAGCAGCAAGGGATGGTGACAGAGAGTTGCACCAAGGGGAAGGTGAAGGTGAAGGGGTCGATTTTTCAGTTCTTAAATACCCGGTTTTTATAACCACTTTCTGTACGAGAGAGGAAATGGATGGGACGCGCGCGCATGGTGCTTTTTGTTATTCGAGGGGATGGATGGGTTAGATTGACCCATTCTTTTTCTCGGATCTTTTAATAATGAGATGATGATTTTCCTGACCTTGACATCTTTGCTTTGAATTCTCGAAATGTGATTACATTCCTTGCTCTTATGGCAAATCCTGAGTTGTCAACCCTTCTCGCTTGCCCTCTTCCGTACAGATTACAGAACAATGGTCAAATGTTCTTTGCAAGAACTATTACTTCTCCAGGCAACAGTTTTGATAGTCTGGGAAAGTTATAATTGGACGTCTGCAATCTTTTAGATTGCTACCCCATGCCAATATGCCGATCTTATAACGACATCGTCCAATTGCAACCTCAAACACCACGAAGTGGGGTGCGGGGTAGTAAGGGGAAGATAACGATGACGGTTGTCCATCCTTATTGAGTATACTTCACGATATAGCATCTGATAGAGAAATGTATTTACTATTAAAAGTCAACTCGTAAGAGGCCCCTCTCTATATCTTCTCTATATCTCGCACTCCGTAACAAAGTCAAAGTCACTTTCACCACCATGGGAAAACTCATCCCCAATTATACCCTCGCCTCAATGGCTGTATCACTCGGTGGCCTGCTAAATGGCTACGATACAGGTGCCATAGGAGCAATGACAGTAATGCCGCAATGGGCCTCAACAATGGGAAAGCTATCACCCTCACTCATAGGCTTCACGATCTCCCTCATCATGCTCACAGGAGCCATGCCCGCCCTTTTCGCCGGAAACCTCGCAGACCGATTCGGTCGTGTCAAAATCATCATGGCTGGAGCTATCCTCTTCGGTCTCGGAGCTCTCATCCAAGGAAGTGCCATGAGTCTCTCTCAATTCTTGGTAGGAAGAGCTTTGAGTGGATTGGGTCAGGGTGTCTATCTAAGTATTGTCTCTGTGTATGTTTGTGAGATTGCGCCCGTCAAGTCGCGGGGTATTTTGGCTGGATTACCGCAGTTTATGGCGTGTGCGGGGGTTTGCACGGGGTATTTTACTTGTTATGGGAGTATTGATATACCCTCAAGTATGGCGTGGAGATTACCGTATGTTATTCAGGGTATCATTACTGCTTTTCTTGTGGGGAGTTGTTTTGTTTTACCGGATTCGCCGAGGTGGTTGATTGCGCATGGGAAGAGGGAGGAGGCTCTGGGTGCGTTGCACCGTCTGGAGTTTTCTCTGGATGAGGCTGGGAGGGATATCTTGACGGGTACGGAGCAGAGGATGAGTTTGTCGCCGTGGAAGAGTTTAGTTCTTCTTTTCAGAAGGGGATATCGCGCGAGAACCATTCTGGCGTTGTTCGTCCTCGGGATGGTCCAGCTCTCCGGCATCGATGGTGTTTTATATGTATACTCTTCCTCTCCCACTCCTCACCCCCCGTACATATTGCTAACAGTCCCCCAGTATGCCCCAGTCCTCTTCGCACAAGCAGGCCTCGCCTCAAAACCCGCATCGTTCCTCGCCTCGGGCCTTTCAACAATCCTCATGCTCGCAATCTCCATCCCGGCCTTCCTCCTCGCAGACAAATGGGGCCGTCGGACCTCCGCCCTAACAGGCGGCATCCTCCTCTCCTTCTGCATGCTCCTCATGGGCACCCTCTACGCCCTCGACGTCGTCCACCCATACGGCGCCGCACGATGGATTATCATCCTCTCTGTCTTCGTCTTCGGCCTAACATACTGTGCAACATGGGGAATCGTAGGGAAGATCTACGCCTCTGAGATCCAACCTTCCAATACACGCGCCGCTGCCAATACCGTCGCGCAAGGACTGGGTTTCTTGACGAATTGGCTAGTTGCGATTCTCACCCCCATACTTTTGGATAAGAGTGCTTTTGGGGCGTACTTTCTCTTTGGGGGGTTGGCGTTGGGGACGGTTGGGGTGTTGGCTATGTATATGCCGGAGACGAGGGGTAGGTCGTTGGAGGACATTCAGGAGGCTTTTCATCAACCAGGGGTTAAGAGTTTGAGTGGGTTTTTGAGGAGACGAGGGGGGAATTCGGGGGTGAGTGGTGGGGTGAGGTTGGATGGTGTTGTGGGGAGTACGAGTGGGTCGGCTCAGCAATTTCCTACGGGATTGAGGGTTGATGTCGTGACAACTTGATTGAGATGGTACTTTTTCAAAATATCTAAGTATAGGTAATGGTATACCAGAAGTTAATCAACGACAGCTCTATTACGGCATGTTCTCTATACACAAGAACCAACCATGGGCTGAACCGATACCAAGGGAGTTGATGGAGCGACAATCTGATGGAAAGAAGTAATAAGGAGGAGATGGAAGTTCGAGAATAGGTTGTGTACTGTAGTGCTTTGCAGTCTGTGGCTCGGATTTCACCTTCAAGTAGGGAAGTCAGTGTCATCATATACAGCTTTATCCTCAAGACTTGACTTCTATTTATCTGAAAATGGATGACGCATGCAGCTGTAAAAAAAAAAAATTATCGTTGAGGGTGATATTTGAGACATCTGTTCGGATCAGTTTGATGTCTTGTGACAAGCTTCTCCACCAGCCCCAGATCTTTTCATATTGTTATTTACGAAGTAGGCGGCAATAAAATGAAGGTTTTGAACCCTCTTCTGCTTTGCAATAGCAAATTTAAATGCCCTCTACTAGAAGGTAATCTACGAGTTCTGCAGAGCGAGCTTGAAAGAAAAAGAACTTGCAGACGCATTCTTTCAGCTTTTTGTATCTTGAAGAGAGTCACCCGGAAGTAGACTAATAGTTCCTCACGTAGTCAAGAGAGGTAGCGTGCACTTGAATAAAATAGTTCGATAAAATGGAAAATCCATGGGCTAGGTAATGGTCATGGGATTGGAAATACTGTTAACTGATTTCGACATGTCCTCATTTCTTAGCCAGCTACAGAGTAAAAGATATCTCAGGCTTGGAAAAGAATTCCGTACACCCACCACCCCTTTGACCTCCTAGCTTTACACCCAAACAACAATAATCTGTGCATCAATCAATAAAGAAGCAACTAAATAAGAAATTAAGATGGGATGTCACGGCTGAGCTACTACTGGAGATATTCACCATGCAATTCAGAATGACCACTCTACTTCTTTATTGAACGAGGAACCCGACAAAGACCAAGAATTTGGAGAGGTATGACTCTTTGAAGCCAGATCAAAGGAACAAGACCAGTTATTACGCGCCCACAAAGCCCCTTACGGAATAGAACAATGCTGTTTCAAAGCAGAACAAGTCTCAATTCTAGCTATAAATAAAACTTGAAATTCCCAAGTGTCTTTTACTTCACAGACACCCCGTCTCGTCTCATCTCATACCTGCCCCATTCATCATTCATCATGACATCCTATACCAACCCCCACAGCTGCACATCTCGCTTGCACTCTTATCGTTACTCTTACTGTAAATGCTTCTACGGGGAGACTTATAGAGTACGAGACGAGTCAACGAGCACGAAGATTTGCTTCAAGAAGGGCAAATTTTACAAGAAGCTCTACATTTATCAACCTGGTAGATGCCCAAGATGTTTCTTCATCAAGGAAGGTTACTGGCCTTGCCAATCTAATCCTTTCTTTGAGAATGCTAAAGTTGGTGAACCTACTTATCTCGCTGAGCTGGTAAGTGACGAACTCACTTCGTCACCCACTGTGGTTGACCAAGCTCCGGTCATAGACCAGTTCAGTGAGCAACGGGATCAAGCGATCCTGACCAGTGGCAAGCCTGTAAACTTCGATCATCAAGGTCGACCTTGGTCTTGGTATGAAGGGGACGAGGAACAGCTGTTCTCGATTCGCCGTCGTGAATCTTGGGTCAATGATCCGGCATATCGTCGTCGATATGTTCGGGAATCATGGGAAGAGAAAGCTGTTGTGTCGGAGGATCAGTCAGTAAGTGAAGGACTTGATGAATCGCTTTCAAACGAGGCAGAAAATGAAGATATCTTCTTCTAAGAAGGTCAAGTTTGACTTGAGACCTTGAGTCTTACTTCTGGGTGGTATTTTGTTTTCACCATTGAGGCGAAGGCTGCGCCCTGAGAATGTTATTGTTGTTTATTGCCACGCGTTGATTTTTGTACCCCCACCCCCACTCTATTTACCCCTTCCCTCCCCCTAATTAATTAAACAATGTAACAACCATAACCTTAAAAATTGACGTTCAAATTCGTGATTCTCCTGAAGTCAGTTCTTCATTCCTAAATAGATACATATAAAATATCCGCTTTCACGATAGATATAACATCCCTACTAGCGAGTCCATCTAACATCACCTCGACAAGTCCGGCCACAAATTATACCAGGTGATCTCCAAAATCAAAAAGACCAGATTGGAAAATTACTTACTTTCTTCGTCACAGTTCCTTACATCGAAATTTCGAGTAAGTTATCTCGAGGGGAAAACATCCGGGAGAAATACATCAGAATGTAAGATAACCAAGTGAAATGCATCCAAGAGAAACACCTTGAAGAGAAACATACCCCAGAATTCCGACAGGAATAAAATGAGAGAACGTTTCTGAGATTATAGCTGAAAATGTATCCGAGTACTAATTTCAAGAAAAGTAAAGTCAATTTTGCTGAGACGAGTAAATTACCCGAGCAAATGATTTGGAACCGGGAAACTATAGACTTGGAGGTAACCTGTTAAGCACTGTGGCGTTTTGTAGACCCTTGAAGGAAATATAGAAAATTTAAGCTGGCTCTCGAATGATTTGTCGATGATTACATAGACTTTTTATTATGATAAAGTGAGGGATAAAAGTAAGAATTTCATTCCACCCCTTTCGTACTTCGTTCTCTATTCATATCACGTACTAAAAACAGCTAAGTCATTTTGAGAACCAGAAAGTGTTACAAGCCAAATTAGAATACGGCATCTTTCACCGTCAACCGTCCGACAATATTCGAATTGGTTGTTAGATTTGCACCTACATCATTTTCCCCTACTGCTGTAATACTGTTTTCCTATCCCTTCATTTATGGTTCAAAGAAGCAAGAGTGTCACTTTGAGGTGGAATAAAGAAAAATATTTTATTGTGTTACGCTTTCTAAACCCCTTTGGCGAATTGCATCTGTCATGAAGACAAGGTCTTTGTCTCGAATGAAGAACAGCCACAGATAGAGAGCATATAGTTTTTGTCTACGACTTTGCATCTGAAGAGCTAGTTACTCACCTCTCTAAATAAGCGAAAATGTGTTTTTTCCGATACCCACAGCACAGCTGCGGTTGCTATAGTTTTCCCGAGCCCTACTACCGTTGCCCAGGAGCAATCATTGGTTCAAGAGACATTCCAACAATCTGCATTGTAGAAGGTCAGTTGATTCCTGTTACACGGACAGATATGCCAGTTCCAGGTAAGCGCAGCGAGTGCCGGAGCCAACAAGAACAGCTCGTAGAGAAACTTGATGGTTTGGATCCCCCCGCCGCGATAAAATGGCATCGTGAAGCTGCCTTGAGACGTCTTGAAGGTAGAAGTCTATTCCACGATGAGAACTTGGAGAGCATTGAAGAGCAGAAAATACCGCCAGGTGAAAGACCGTGGTCTTGGGTAAGTCAACAACCTATAAAGGGAAGGCTGAGTATAGGAGAAATCTTTGCTTTCACAGTGCAAGCAGCTAAACGGAACAGGCTGAATGTAGCAAAAATCTCTGATTTCACAGCGCGAGCACCTAAACAGAACAAAACGTTGTGAATTGCCTCCTTCTTGTTCGTTCCAGTCCTCCAAAAGGTAGGTAGGGTATTCACTAATAACATCAGTAATTAATCAGATTACTATTTCAGACTATTGCGGAGTGAGTCCAGTAAATTCAATAAGTGAAAAAAATATTCAGTAGTAGATAGAGTAATTAATTTAATTAAATAAAGGTGTTTAACTTATTAAAAACTTGAGGATTAAAATGTAGAGCTATCTATAAAGTAAGTTTCCTATTCCAAATTAAGTTGGAATAATATCTGGAGTAATCAACTTAATTAAATAAATTTATGAGGATAAATATAAAGTTAGCGGATCTAGTAAGTTTCCGTAATTAATCGAGTGTTTCAAAATCAAGTTAGTTTAATAGACTTTAGAGTAATTTAAATTTTGTTTCATTTATATTAAAACTAGATGTGTGTCTAGACAAACTTGCGCAATCCCATAATTAAGGAATAAAGTATAGCAGTGCCTGTGTTGTTGTTACCAAATTCAGTATTTAAGTTCCGAATCCTCCCCAATTGTTCACGATGAGATCCAGAAAATTTCCTCTTGAATCCCCAACCTTTTGACTTAGATCTTTGTTTTGGACAGCCTGATTATGACAAACCTAATTCCTCGCTAAGTGTGACCAACTTATTAGCATTCGAAACTGGCAGTCTTATCAATTCCACATACCTTTATGGGGCAATAGGTCCAGTGTATCCAAGCGGTGGATGCATGATAAGACCCCCGTTACGGTCATTCATCTTCTTTGGATAGCAAGGATCCTAAAACGAAGGTTAATATGAGTTGTTGCTCAGACCAGCAGAAAAGGACTCACGTCATCGAAAAAAGGTATGCTACGAGGATCCCCTGCAAATAAAGTGTTACGATTGTGTCTTCTCTTACACCAGACACATCTCACATTCCCATCTTTGGGTGCTCTCTCTCCACAAGGGCACCAGAACTATCACACTCCCGTTAATTTGGGCTCACAAATAATGGAATTTTACTTACAGATAAGTCATGTTGATGATCCTGGGGTGATAGTGTCAGCATTTGCCTATCAAAAAGTGTCTCGGGACACGGCACAGGACAGACTTTGAGAATTAGGCAGGATTCAGAAAAAATTCAAGAGTGTCTTAAGAAAAACAATGTCCATATTACCTACCTGCAACAACATATACTCGTATGCTTCATCGTCACCTCCGTATTCTTTCTGAGTTCTTTGACCATAATAACTCCTGGTTTCTTGGATTTCGGAGTTTCTGCAGGATAGACAGATCCATCTTTTATACTGATCGCAATGACAAAACTCTTCGAGGGAGAGAGGGAGAGCTGTCTCTATCTTCGGGTCGCACGTTTTACAATAGCAAACAAGATCGTGATTCTGATATGCTGGATCAAGATGGGGTTTTGGGAGGGATTGATAGTAAGGAGTATCACGGACTCGTGGGTAGTATCTGCATTCCTATTATCCATGAAAGTTAGCGGATTTCTGTATAGCCGGACAAGAAACCGAAACCCCTTGAAGCAGGAGTAATACTAACCTCGCAAATATTCGTTCCACATTTCAAACACGGTAGTGCATTCGCAGCATCACATTTCGAGTTCCAAACTCTCACCTCAAGTTCCTCGTCATATTCTGCTGTTCGTCCTGTTCCCCATCGACTGAATTCCACCCCTCCTTTCGGCTCACAGCCTACATCGTAGAGGTCTTCAAATTTTTGACGGGCTGAAAGACCTTTCCCATCGCATATATTGAGGCGCTTTAAATGATTAAAGATGGCTTCAGATCTCCGGATGATCACGTGGAGTTCCCTACAGGTTGTAGCAAGATGAAACAGGTCTAGGGTCGTGAGATACTCAGAAGTGTGTTCGAGGACAGCATATTGCGAGAGAATGGAGATTATTCGAGACATTGTGTGTGTGTCTTTTTGATTGATGGCCGACAGGTAATGAGTTGGGAAGTTGAGATGTTTGTTTCACTGGTGCCTAGATTTGATGTGAGTCGAATTGACATGGGGTAATAACTTGGCGAACCAAACTATAAGCTTCCCCCAAGTTCTATGATGCTCTTATAGTTTCCACTTGAAATGGAACCGACGAAGAAGCGAAAGACTGAGAGATTTGAATGAAAATTTGAAGTGAGTAGACTAGTATAGACGAGATAAAAGTAAGATATAATATTTGAAAGCAAATCTATGATAAACTATTTGATACGCTTTAGTGAACCTCGAAAAAAAGAAAACATACAATACAATTACCTCGACTTCTGCCGTCGCGAAAAAACCCCAGCCCCTCACTTCCCCAAAAGCTTCCTCAATCCCCCAGCAACAGTCCCCGTCCCCATAAACTCTCCAAAAGCCCTCTTGATTGTATCTCGCTCTTCCTCCCAAATACCCCCCTTCCCGCCCATAATCACCTCCTCCCCCCTCGCAGCTTTCTCATGTACACTCCGACTCGGAAACGTCAACCCAGGCATCGAACTACAAGGCTTCATCCTCACAGCCTCAAGAACTTGCTTCAACTGCGCGGCCGCCTTCCCACCCCCATGACCCCCATAACTAACAATCATAGCCGGCTTCCCCGCCCACTCATGATAAAGATAATCAATAGCATTCTTAATCACAGCCGGGTATCCCCAATTATACTGAGGAGTGACGAAGATAAAGGAGTCGTATTTTGAGATTTCGGCTGACCAAGCGCGGGTGT
Source organism: Hymenoscyphus scutula (assembly GCA_001399465.1). Taxonomy (NCBI): domain Eukaryota; kingdom Fungi; phylum Ascomycota; class Leotiomycetes; order Helotiales; family Helotiaceae; genus Hymenoscyphus; species Hymenoscyphus scutula. Next base: position 87,962 of record LKTO01000100.1, on the reverse strand, counting down.
GTGGTTGGTTGTATTTTGAGGGGTCTTTGGTTTCTTGCGGGATGGCGGATTCGTTGTACATGGGCAGATTCCAGGATTCTAGGTCGATGATTGTGAAGTTTGGTGCTGGGGAGGTGGTTGAGGAGATGGTTTCGATCACAAAGCCTGTGACTTGAGGGCAAATGCGAGGGGTGCGGGTTGAGCAGATGATAACACCGATTGACTCAGGCATTTTGGATGGACCTTGAGAGTTTGGTCAAATGTTGTATGTGAAGTGAATGTGAATGTGAAGATAGTCGATTTGTGATGGCTTGTTTTTGAACTAACTGATGACTGTTTATATACACTCGACACTAAACCTGTGGAACACTCACTCTTCGGTCCCGAGCCGGAGTGGAAGACCCCGGTTCCGGACCTGTCAGCTTGGCATTTAATTCCGAATTGTTATCGAATAGGGAGGAAGAACAGATAAGGACGTGTCTAGTGCTTATTTCAAGTAAGCTTGCGTCTCAAAAGCTCAAGTTTTTAGTTTGGGATGCAGGCGTCTTGGGCTCATTTTCCACGTATCACTAAAATTAGTATATTAGTAAGTCTATTTTAAAACACTCCGAAGAAGGTATTCAGAATGCACGGAGAAAAGAATGCTGGATATTGATTTAGGTAAGAAAAGTATATGATAAGAGAAACTTGAAAAATCTCTTTTCTTGATTTTATTGCTTATGTACAAGTACTAAGGGGAAGAAAAGCGAGGAAGAGGGAAGACGAAAAAAACGAATAATGCCCAACGTGTGATATACCCCTCACATTTCGAGGTTCAAATAATTCGACAACTAGTCGAATGATATTCCATGTCTGCACGACCATCGTCGAATTGCGACCAGTGCGTTTTGTTGTCCTGGATTATCCTGTCTTCAAGACTCCCCCAGGACTAGAGGATCCACGATCCCCTCCATTAGGAACCTGTGTACCAGGAACCTGTTTTCCTACAGGCTCTTTCGCCTTGTCCGGACAAACAGCAGTGACAGTACTCGTAACGGTCGTAGTGACATGATTCGTAACCACCGACGTTTCTGTCTTGGCAGGGTCGGTAATCGTAAGGTTTTGAGTGCTTGTAAGGGTAGACGAAGTGGTCGAGACGGTGGCAGTGGTTGTGAAAAGCGTCGTGATGCTCGTAACCGGGTGCTTTCGAATGTGATCCAGCTTCTTCTCTTCAACCCCGAGAGTAATGCCTAGGCCGAGGACTAGGAGGAACAAGAATACGGACAGAGCTGAGACGAAAAAGAGAGGTCGTCGGTAGTTTTTGCTGGGTTTGAACCAGTCAACCTCTGCCCCAGCAGGTGCGTTGTAACTCGGAGGTGCTTGTGTGGGCGCCGCAGTAGTCCCAGTAGCTTGAGGCCCCATGATGGGTGGCTGAGGGGGAGGAATGCTTCTAAGCGGTATTGTATTCGCTTCGTTGGTTATATTCCAATAAGGGTGATGTTCGATAGGGGCTTCCTCGAACAAACGGTCCTTAACTTCAGTGTCTCCAAACTGCGACATTGATGGTCCTTGAGGAACGGGAATGGTGTTCAGCGTATCAAGGTCGTCTTCTAAATTTGTAGAGTCGTCTATTGGTGACGGACCCCAACTTGATGTGCTATTCACTCCTTCAAGATGGCTCCACGGATGTCGGGGAGTGTTATATGCCATCTGATTCGATTTTGTGGGAGGATTTAGTGTGAGTGTTGTGGTTTATTATATTTGTTTTGTGGTGGACGTGAATGTATGTATATGAGTGTGGAAAATCTAGAATATCAGAGAGAATCGAAGCTGCGAGATGAATGGACTCCTATGATATAGTGAGTAATTGGCCATTGTGAAAAGTACAAAGAAACCACACCCTTTCATGCGAGAGGCCTGAAAGAGGTGGCTCTTTGACATCGGGAGGTTTTAGCAAAGACATTGTTGTCGCTTGAAGAAAGAAAATTTGCCATCTAGACAAAGAAAACCCAAGGACATAAATGGACTGGGAGAGAAACAGAAAGGCAGCGAAATCGAAAGAGTAAACCAGAATAGACTGTCATCGCAGGTCCATCAAGTACTCGTTCACTTCCATTGCCAAGCTTCACTCTCCCCTATCTCACTAAGCGAGCGCGACCGCGTGAAGGTAAACAAACACATCCCACCAACACCAAAAAAATTCAAACCACAACACCACGCCTCAGAAAGCAATTTAAAAAAAACCAAAAGAGCTCAGAACCGCTGCCTACTACCTGCTGTTTGCATTCTAGTAAGTCAAAGGGAAAAAAAAAAAAAAGAAAGGGGGAGAGTGAGGATAGGATTAATCGACCGGGAACTAAATTACGTCTGACTAGAGTCACCAGGCAAGCACTGAGGACTACCCGAACCGATATACCACACCACACTCTCTGTTTGATGCAATAAAGTCTCCTATTTGTGTACTTGGGGATTACTCGAGAGTCTTGTGTTGGGGTGGGTCACGACCCACCTAGCTTTTCCCTTTGGGGGAACATGGGGGACAACCATGGCAAAACATTGACCAATCCGCCTATAGGAAGTGGTTGAGAATGGCCTCTGAGGCGTGCAGGCCTCGTCAACCTATCTGAGATTCTCAGGGTTGATCCAGTCTGTCTCCTAATGATGAGGAGTCGACCATAGATAGTATGCGCTTCGAGGTTTCCTTTTCCTGTATCTTTCCATGATTCGCAACTTCCAATGCCATATTCACTGCAATGTCCTACTCCACCACAACCACAAGTTGAGGAAGCTACAGTGTGAAGAGAGAGCAGCCCTGGAGACAGTATCCGCAATAAGAGCAGTCTGCTAGAACGAGAGACTGCTTTGACGACACAGTTGCATCTTTCATGTTGCACCCCTACCTCATGTAGCCAAAAACAAGACAGTTGGAAGAGCGGTTGAAAGACCGGAGAAACACCAACTCAGCAAAACATTATCTCGAGACTGTTTAAGTCAATGCCAGTCCATAATCTTAAAGGTAAATGGAACCAATTCCACTAAAACAGGGAACAGTCATCCTTGGTCCATTGAATAAAGTTATCCAGAAGCAGAAACATGAAGGTTTGACCATTCTCTGGCCGTGATTGAATTTCCAGAAGTTCAAGCCAGTCAAAGTCCAAAGGAGGCCAGGGATAATAGAACCAAAAATCTGGGAATCAAAGACGAGGTGGTCGCAAAGTAAGAGCTGAAATAGGAACCTGTGTTGCTGAGGAGGGGGAGAGGATGGGTATAATCGTAGGCGTGGCACCGAACCCAACCAACCTTCCTCCCGTAGGTTAGCATGGCGCATATATGGCTTTCGTCCGAAATTTTTAGAGAACCATTAAATCCATAAGCTTAAGAGAGCGACTGCAAAAGAAGCATATCAACCCTCCCACACACCCACAAAAAACTCACCTCGCTTAACCCTCCCCTCTCCCATCCATCCCCAAAAACCCCAAAAAGCCCCAAAACAATAATTCACAAACATTCATCTCCCAAACAATCATAAATCCCTACAAACAAATCAATATCTCCAAATCAACACGAATAACACATACCTATCATCTCCAAAATCCCTAAGAAGCAAGATCCCAAAGCAGAATATGGATGGGTCCCCGCTTTACCCAGCCGGGTAGCGGCATCAGTGCCATATCCTCATAGGCGCGGGGTTGCTTATTTGAGATTAAGAGTGCTTTGTGGAGGTGGGGTAATGGTGTGGGGTTTAGGGGGAGGCAGGGGTTTTTGATTGGTAAGGAGGAGGTGGGTGGTGAATCTTTGGGAGGGGACCTAGGTTTTTTTTTTTTTTGGGAGACAGAGGAGGGGGGCATAAGGTGTTAGTTATATTAATGCTTTGGTCTCCATTCAATTCAGCCCAGAAACCCTTTGTCGATATGTTATCAATCGTCGAGCACCGCCATATGAGTTTTGCTCTTGGACATAAGATTTCGAAAGGGTGATTTGCAAGAACTGGTGTTCCCAAGGTCGCAGTATCGTCAACGCCCTTCCAAGCAACGTTTAAAGAGAAGTAATCGAGTCGGATGTTGGAGTTAGAGATATTCTCCAATGATATGACCATGCAGAAATCCACAACTCAACTACCCACAAATGCGTTTAAACATACGACCAGGGCCTTGATGGGAACACAATACCCAAAGACACAGTCGAAAAGTATGCTTCCTGACTTTCATTGGTGAACTGCCAGATGCCCGGCCCCAATATAGCTAAAACGTATGCTTCTACTTCTCGATGGCATAGTCGTAGAAAGAGCACGGCGTTCGTCGAGAATAGAAACATACCCAGAATCATAAATCTAATTCTCCTTTGTCCGGGAAAGATTCGAGGTACTGCTGTTGGGAGGGAACGAGTAAGGTGATACAAAAGACGATAGAATGTCGAAGATAGAGGGATTTCGATATTTTGGGTGAGTCCTAGAGTTCGTGGAAGCTTGCTTTGAGATGGACTTGGAGTCAAGCAGGCTGAACTTCGAGAGAGCAATTTTCAAGTGAAAGTAAGTATGAACTCTCATCAATAGAAGTATTGTTCGACACAAGGATAGAGGTAAGTCATTCTATCTTTGGATATATCGCGTGGGGCAAAAATCATTCTTATATTGTGTTCTGAAAGTTGTTAGCATAAATTTTCTGACGGGGAATAACAATATGAAGTAATTCCAAAAACTCAGGATCAAAATCACAAACAAACTTCCAAACAGACTTCCAACTCGAAAGTCCAAACGGCCTCAAAAACAACCTTATCATTCTTTTAATACAATGTATACACTTATCATCACAATTCCTCCCAATACCAATTCATAGTATACAGTCCAACATCCCCCCTCTAATTCTTCTTCTTCTTCTTCCCCCCAACAACCCTCTTCTCCCGATTCGCAACCTTCCTCACCCAAGCCTTCCTCCACGCCGCCCACCGATCCCTAGGTTTAAAAGCCTTAACCTTAACAGCCGCCCGCTCCGCCGCCCTCCCAATCTCCCAATTCGCCTCTCGGTACATATACCCCTTCCCAATCGTCAAATTCCTCCCCTCCTCCCCTCGTCGCTCCTTCAGCTTCTTAACCACCACACCCTTACTCCCATCCGCATTCACCACCGTATCGCCTCTAATCTCAATTGGCGTCTCGACAGGCGGGGTCTCCATTTTCTGGGAGAACATGTTGAGTTTTCGTCTGCGCATGGAATTGCGCGGGAGAGGGAGGACTTGTTCCCGCTCGAAGGTGACGCCGATGTATTGGCGTTTGGGATGTTTTTCTAGGTCTTTGTAGTATTTCACGTAGCCGGATTCGGTGGCGTAGATGGTATGATCACGGCCCATGGCGCAGTTTTCGCCGGGGAACCAGTGCGTGCCTCGTTGGCGGAAGATGATGTTTCCTGGGATAACGTATTGTTCTGCCGAATGGTTAGGTTAGTATGTGGGCGATTGCGAGGAATTGGGGAAGGGGATGGGAAGGGGGAACGAACCTCCAGATCTTTTAGCACCCAACCTCTTTCCTGGTCCATCTTTCGCTTTATTCACAGCTCCTTGTTGAGCATGCGAGGCATATCTCACAAACGTTAAGCTCGCGGGCGAGGTCGCTGGCATGACACCCCTTATACCCAGAGCGCCGAATGCCTCATGCAAACATGACTGTGTGGAACTCCGTCCTACGGCCGATACGGCGGACCGTAAGGGAGGTTGTAATCGTGGGAGCAGCATTGGAATTTCGTTGATGCTGCTACGAACACTGTGAGGTTGTCAAGGAGCTTGCCCAGAATTAAAAGTTGCGACCCACTGATGCTGGTGGACCAATGGGAGGAGGGCAGGGCTGAGAAGTTAGGTCAGCAAGGCTGGGGAAGTGTATAGCTGGCAACTTCAGATGATGAGATAGTCATGAATTGATGAATACCATTTAAAACTCGCGCCAATTCTATATCCGCAGTCATTCGAGACTCTTACTAAAATCCAACACCTGATATCCGGGATCAAACCCCCAATCCGAGAAACAACAATGACGCGCATCCTCCTCCCCTTCCTCTCCGCCCTCCTCCTCCTCCTCACAGGCGCAAACGCCCAATTCCAATTCTTCGAACAAATGTTCAACGGCCAAGTTAGTCCTCCCCTCCCTTTTCCATCCCTCCCCCTTCCCTCCTCTTCCCATCCCCCTCCCCCTCAAACCCAAACCCAACCCCTAACACCCCCCAGCAACAAAACCAACAACGTCCCCAACCCCAAAACGTCCCCTCAGACAGCGAATGGTACCAAAAAAACTACGACGCAGCCCACTGCTCCAACTACCTCTGCCCCGAAACCCTCGCCTGCGTCGCCTTCCCCCACCACTGTCCCTGTCCGCACCCTACCTACGAGGAGAAATTCGAACTGGCGGATGGGAAGGCGATTTGTATATCCAAGGGCGGGTTCAAGGAGGGGGAGGCGGCGAGGAAGGTCGAGCTTGCGAGGAAGGGGTGGTTGTGAGTTAGGTTTGTGGATAGGGGGGATGAGGGGGGAGATGGGGGAAGGGATAGATGGGAAAGGAGAGAGGGGGATTTGTATGCCGGTAGATGAATTTACGCTGTGGAACGATGTTGAGGATGGTGTTGTGAATTTTGGAAATCAAGGATCCCGTGTATATCATTCCTCACTCCATCTTTCTATTTGAAAGTCTCAGGGCTGAGAAATGAAGAAGCCCATACTTTAATATCATCAATTCATTTGAAGAGAATCTACAAACAAGATTCATAGATTCCTCCCTCCCAGCGACAAAACCCACAAATTTTTCGTCCACCCCTCACTTCGTCTTCCCCGTAGGAATACCAAACAACACCAAGCCCTCCTTATCCGACACAGCCTTATCAACTCTAAAGTAACCCTTTCGCTCAAGTTGAATCAGATCATCCACCTTCAGATCCGCAACATTAGCATCACACAAAGCCTCAAGTTTAGAGCACGAATCCTTGTTCACAAAGTCCTCCCAGTTATCACCCTCATCAAGCTTATCCTTGGACATGAGGTAATCGAATTCCCACACATCCGCCTTGATGAGATCTGCTCCCTCGGTTGATAGCCAGGTAACCTTCTTCTCGGTCTTCTTGACGTCTCCCTCAAGATGTAGTTCGAGCTCGATTTCTGTGATTGGGTCGGAACCGGTGATTTTGCGGACAAAAGCATTACCCCAGGTCATGAGGGTGATTTCTTCGTCTTGCTTGAAGAGCTTGACATCCTCTTGATCCAGAATGAGATTCTTGCTGAATGCAACCTTCTTGGTTCCTATGGCTGGGTTCTTGCCATGCTTGGGTTTGTCCTCGGTGTAAGCTTTCTCGGGTCCATTGGTGACGGTGGCCTTGACCGCATTCTTGACATCGACGGAAGTATGTCTTGGTGCGATTGGGTCGATTTCCTTCTTGTTGGAAGCCCAGAAGTTGGTCCAGTCCATAACCACAATATTTCGACTTGGCCCTTGCTTCAAGATGAAATCCCGTAGAGCGTGGATAGTCATTCCTCGTCTTCGTACACCTCGAATCGTAGGCATACGTGGATCGTCCCAACCCCAAACGGTACCTGCCTCCACCAATTTCGTCAACTTTCGTTTCGAAAGCTCGGTTCGGATAAAGTTCATTCTTGCGAAATCCCACATGTGGACTTGTCGAAGCTTCAAGGTATCGAGGAACCATTGGTATTGTGGATTTCGGTCTGTGTACTCGGTAGTTCTTAGAGCATGGGTAACACCCTCGAGAGAATCAACAATTGGGCAGGCAAAATCGTAAGTTGGATACATCTTCCAGGTGGTACCAGTTCTGTGATGAGGGGTCTCAATATTGCAACGATAGATGACTGGATCGCGCATAGCTTTGTTTGGATTATCAACAGATAATTTGGCCCGAATGCAGTTTGCGATTCCCTTCTCGGTTCCGGCCTTCATCTCCTCAAAGATGGCGATATTCTGCTCGATACTATTGTCTCGGTTCTTGCTGGCAATACCATCCATTCTCTCCTCGCGCATTCTCTCTTGTGGTGTGTCATCGGCGTAGGCGTGACCCTCCTTGATCATACGAATACAGTACTCGTATAAAGTTTGAAGATGGTCACTTGTGTAGCTGGTCTTGTCTGGCTTGATTCCCATAAGTGCAAGATCCTCGACAATGGCATCTTGGTACTCCTGTTTTTCTTTTGAGGGGTTGGTATCGTCGAATCGTAAAAGTAGGGTGCCCTTGTATAGCTCGTGTGCAAAGTAATCGTTGAGAAGCGCAGCTTTTGCGTGTCCGATGTGCAAGTATCCACTGCTTCAAGTTAGCAGAAGTATATTGGTTGACGCTTTGTGTAAACATACGATGGCTCAGGTGGAAATCTGGTGACAACGCCCTTCTCAGTATCTTGAAGAGCCATATTGTAACTTGCGCCAGCTTTGCTCAACGCCACTTTCTTAGCTCTCTCAGCGTCATCCCTGAGCTTGATCTCCTCCTGAATTTCGGGGTGTGTTTGCTCGACGTAGTTGAACCATCTAGCCACATTTATGAGTGCCCCCCTCTTCAAAAAGGCGTTGGCAACCTTGTTGCTTCGGATAGTGACCCATATTTTGGTATCGATGGAACTGATTGTGTAGCCCTCGACATAGGTTCGGAGGATGAGATGTTTGTCCAAGGCCAATAGATGGGGCTCAATGGTCTTGAAATCGGGTGCCGCGAGGCTCGTGGCAAGCTGAGTTAAATCGTCGCCCTTCATTTTGTGTTGGTAGTGTTGACTTCCAGGTTGGCTCACCTGAGGAGGGGTTTGGCGGGGTGGAATTTGTTTGAGTCAACCGGCGTCTTTGGTTTCTCCGTTCCGATGGTATTCTTTTAAGAGACAGCTACCACCACCAGAAGGTGACCAACCTTCTACCTGCACCTACAGTTATTCAATCATTCGTCTAGGAGACTATTCGTTAACACTCGTCAACAAACAATTAAGCAAAAAATGAAAAATACGGATTCGTCGGCAGGGACAAATCCGGCAGAATCGAAAATGCCTTTGGTCTAAGCCTTCCTTTTAAGACAAGTGTAGGCTGGGAACCAAGCTCTGAGGAAAATGACACTTTATAAAATTAGTGAAATATAATATCTCTAGACATCATTGGGAGGTTGAAGCCGGGGAGACTTCCTGAGAGCTTCCACGTCTCTCTTTCCAGTTTGACTGGCGGGAAAGGGAGCACTCCAACGGAAAAGGAAAGGCTCGAAACAGAAAAGGCGTCGGCTTGTTGAGCAAGATTCTCGTCAAATACTCGGATTTCCTGTATAAAAGAAGACTGCCTCCGTGGTGTTGGCGAATCCACCGGAAGACGACGGGAAACACCAGCACCAGATATGTAGGTAGAGAGATACAAAAAAGTTGGGGAAGTCGGCAACGTCGTCCTCACAGCCCTTGAATTATTAATGCAATATTCACGAGAGGTCCCTGATATGCCTTTTAATTTCAACTCAAGAAACGTGAGTTTATATATTCACTTGTTGATCATATGCCATCTACTGCAACAGCCGATTTTGTTATTTCGTTCCTGCGGGACCAAGTCAATATCCAAGTCTAGCCCCACTTTGGCGCTTTCTCTCTTCATTTTCATTGGCTGCTTCCCCGCTCCGAACTCGCAAACGGAGGTGAAAATTTAAGTGGTTGGCGCGAGTCGGATCGCACCACTGCGTTAGCGTCTCAACTTCTCGGATCTGATAAGATTAAGATCAGATCTTTCGCTCCTCTCTGTCAACCTACCTAGCAAGTCTCTCACCATTCGCCGCTTCCGAACTTCAACACACCCTCTCAGGTACGTAGTACTTGGGACTAAAAGGCACCCCAATGGCAGTCTAGCTCTATTTTCTCTATGAGCTGCTTCATTTTCGATCCCTTGGGTCTATACGACTTTACTATGTTGTGCGACGTGAGGATATTCCAGAGCTGACCTCATTCGACAGCTACTGTAGCGACCTGCGTGTCCCGTCTGCATCTGAGATGGCCTCGCCCGCCGTATCAACGCCCTCATCCGCTGGGTCGCCTCCTGCAATTGCTCTGGCTCCAGCACCACCTACGCTGGCCATCAAGACATCAAATAATATGGCATCTATCGCTCCAGCACCCGGTGCATCCACGCCGTCCATGATCACGAGAAAGGAATGGGTTATTCCACCCCGGCCAAAACCCGGTCGCAAGCCCGCCACCGATACTCCTCCCACCAAACGCAAGGCTCAGAACCGAGCTGCTCAGCGCGCGTTCAGAGAACGGCGTGCGGCTAGGGTAGGGGAATTGGAGGAGCAGTTGGAAGAGACCAAGGAGGAGCAACAAAGACGTGAGGCCGATATGAAAGCCAAGATCGTACGACTAGAGGCCGAGTTGGAGAGATTTACGGGAGAACTTCAATCGTGGCGTCTCCGATGTGATACCCTCGATCGTATCGCCGACTATGAGAGAAGGGAGAAAGAATCAGCGCTGTCCGAGCTGTCGTATTTAAGAAAGGGTTCTCAAACAACCGGCACCGACGCCGTTCCTCTCCCTCCGCGACGACCTCGTCAACCGGATCAGCGGTCATCAACCCCACCTCACCAATACATTCAGCATGCTCCATCACCTGCACCAGATATCGAGGAACTGGTTGGCGGTTGTGGAGGATGCACATCAGCAACCGATTGTGCATGTGTAGAGAGTGCAATGGCTGTTGCTGCAACAGGTTGCGGTAGATGTAGCATTGATACCCATTGCGAATGTCTCGAGGGACCGGTTTCAGCAGCAACCAATACCCATCTCTCTATCGAGTTGAAACGACCACATTCCCCTATTGAGGATATTGCGGACAAGCGAGCCCGTCATTCGACTCCTTCAACGCCACTTGAGATCGACTTCACCGCTCAATTTTCACGACCTGTTGTCCACCGAGTTCAAGCTGCACCACAGCAAGACAGACGACCTATCGAATCGTGTGGTTTCTGTGAGGAGGGCACTTATTGCGTGTGTGCTGAAGCTGCTGCGGCCGCTGCAAACTCTTCAAATGATCGTCGTGAGAATCGACTTGCACCTCTTCTCAACGAAGTCACCCCTCCCCCTTCAGATAATGATGTCGACGGTAGTAACATCAAGCTCCCCTCTTTGCAGCCAAATTACATGCACCGACCAGTCACTGCTAAAGCACCAGCCAACTCATGTGTCAACGGTCCAGGAACATGTGCTCAATGTCAATCGGATCCAAAGTCAGGGCTCTTCTGTCGCTCACTTGCCGCAATGCGCGCCTCTGCAACAGCCGATTCCCCAGCTCCTGAGGGATGCTGTGGTGGTAATGCTGGAGGTGGTGGTTGCTGCAAGTCTCTTCCTACCAATGAGCCTTCTCAGCCTCCTCCAAGTTTGTCCTGTGCCGATACCTACAAGACTTTGGCTAGCCACAAGAGTTTTGACCAAGCAAGTGATGAATTAGGCACTTGGCTTGGTAGGCTTCATGCTACTCCACCACACCATGCTGGTCGAGCTCCAATGGAGGTTGAGGCTGCGAGTGTAATGGGGGTCTTGAAGCTGTTTGACAGAAGATTTGGTCGGGGTTGAGGTTGAGATTGTGATGATGTTGGATTTATATGTCTTACTACAACAGTATCCCAGGTACAAAATACCCTGTCGGCTACTATGCACTCGAACCCTAGATAGGATGAGCTTTCTACAAACAAAGAGGCGATTATCGCGCCAAGGTCCGATGCCATGAGGGTGTTGGGAGACGAGGGTTTGGAAGACATTGGTCTACCTCGAGATTCAGAGGACTTCAAGGGAACGGGAACTTGAAGCCAGTTACTTTTAGTCCGGGACTGGCAATAGTAGCGGGGTCATACGGTGTATAAAGAATCACAATGGAGGCTCGATACCTCCTCGAGTAGTAGGTAACTGATCAGTAGTCACCGGTAACAAAATAAAATGCCTAATCGACACATATTTCGTCCTACAATCCTTCGGGCTGTGACAAAATCGGAATTCCCAAAATTTCACGAAGAGCTGTACGAGGGTTTCTCGGTGCACTCCGAACCCCTCTTTGCCCCACGTGCTCGCTAACCCATCTTACAACCTTCCCCATGGAGACTAGGAGCTCTTATCTTTCTTTCCACCCGCTCTAGGTATTTTCCATCCGATAACTCAATATCCAACCATGTTCCTCACGCACATCTTTCTTTCTTCCCGGGCTTCCAGGAAGATGGGATTGATCTCCGGGGAAGGCGACAGTTCACTGGTTCGTACGATCAATTGACCAATAATGGAGATCCTGTACCTGTGCCACTCCCTCCCCACACTATCCCGGTACCATGTTCCATTTACTGCCTTCGGAGTGACGAGGTTTGTGGGAAGGTGAATAGTATTGGGACGGGATGGATTTAGGGGATGGGGATGGGGATGGGGGGTATATATTTCTTCGTTGTCCCCGTTATTTGTTTGTCTTTTTCTGCTTCGTCCCCCTGCTTCATACTTTCTTGTCGAGCAAGTGCTTAATTGTTTCCTGCTTCAATTGACCTCGAGATTCATTGTCATTGCAAAAATGCGTGGTTCTATTTTCCTACCCTCCGTAGCGATGGTGTTTGGTATTGTAAAGGCACAACTTTATCCCGGACAGAGTAATTTGAATCATACCTGTGGACTACGTAATTCCTCCCTTCTCTTTCTCTCCTCTTCCCCAATTTACCCCTCCATCATACCCCTCCCCCGTTCACATTCCCACTCCAAACAGTCAAACCTCTCTAACACTTCCACTTACTCCCAGAAAAACCAATCCTCTCCTGCTCCCCCAAAGCACAAGCAAATCTCACAGACTCCTGCTGCACGGAAACATACGGTGGATTGGTCATGTCGACGCAGTTCTGGAGTACATATACGGGATTGGAGAGTGAGGGACAGGTTTTGCCCAAGGGTAGTTGGACGTTGCATGGGTTGTGGCCGGATTTTTGTGATGGGAGTTATACGCAGTATTGTGATTTGAGGTATGTTTTTTGGTTTTCTTTTGGTTTGGGGGAATTGGGATTTTAGGAGAGGAGAGAGAAGGGGGATGGATGGGGGGTGGTGAGAGGGTGAGAAAATGAGAGGCTGAGAAGGGAATGGATGAGGGGAAAGGGCTAATGACTGAATAGTCGGCAATACGATCCTGTACCTAGTCCTAATACAACGACTGGAACACCGAGTGGGAAACCGGTTCCCCCTTACAAAGGACCCTCGGTCGCGACGTTCCTAGAAGCATTCGGGAAATTCGATTTAATATCTTGGATGAACAAGTAAGTCACCTCCCACGTCTTCGTGTATAACCTCTCGTTCAAAATCCCAATCCAAACCTAAACCCAAAAACCCTAACCACTCTCCACAGATTCTGGATCAACCAAGCCTTCCCCAACTCCGACCTCTGGGCGCACGAATTCTCCAAACACGCAACCTGCTTCTCCACCTTCAACCTCCCCTGCTACGGCCCCCTCTACCAAGAACACAGCGAAGTCGTAGAATTCTTCGAAACCACCATCTCCTACTACCTCGCACTCCCCACCTACTCCTTCCTCTCCCGCGCCCACATCCTACCCTCAAACTCCACAACATATACACTCTCTTGTTTCCAAGATGCATTGAAGAAGGGACATGGTGCTGTTCCTTGGGTGGGATGTACCGGCCCGGCGTGGAATACTACCGAGGCCGGGAAAGGGAGTCTGGATGCGGGGAAGACGGTTGTTAGTGAGGTTTGGTATTATTATCATGTTGAGGGGAGGGTACAGGGTGGGGGGAGGAAGGTTCCGGTGGAGGCTGGTAGTAATGGGGGGAGTGTGAGTAATTGTGCGAAGGCGGAGGGGGCGTTGAGGTATCCTGTTAGGAGTTTGGGGAGTGAGGTTTAGGATTTAAAAGGGGGAGATAGGTTGTTAGCAAACGGAAAATAAAAATTGGAACGGGAAATGAAATACTACCTGTATGAGTTTGCCGCAAGTACCCCGACCGATCTACAATTTTGTTGCATATCGCTGTTTTTTTATATCCGGCTATTCCCAGGTTATGTTGCGTATCGCTTACTTTGTATCATATTCCCAGGTTATCGCTGTATTTTGTATCCGGCTATTCCCAGATAATCTGGCAATTCGATGAATTTCTATCGCATTCCTGGGTAGGTCGGGAATAACATGACTCTAATGAGCCCTCTAGGGGGCTGTTCCAATTCCACCTCAACTCGAAAAGCCTCGACTCAAAATTCGTTATTCCTGAGATATCTGATTTCCGGGTAGGTCTTCATGCTTCTATTGAGATGAGAAATATGTTTGTATCAACAGGCGAAGGTTGGAGGGGAGTGGAAAAATGGATGCTGAAGTTGGTGATTATATTTCTATTTGGAGGGTGGAAGAGTTCATAGGATCGATCATAGGGGGAGGCTTGGAATAACGACGAAGGTTAAGACAATGTTACTTGGGTTTGAAGCGAGAGCCTCTGATGTTAATTTAGATTTCATTTGTTCAATAGATGCCGGTAAATCAATTCTTTGAAATCTTGTTTGAGAGAAGTGAGAAGAAGTGACAACAATACTTAAAATAGGGAAGATCGAGCTACGTCATTGTTGGAAAGCATACTAGGGGACTCGAAGTGAGAGTTGATTTGTAACACAATAAGAACCGCAAAAGACCTCATTCGTTATTAATAAACACCATTCCACGGACTTTGTCCCATGGGAGCGCCAGCACCATTGATATCAGCCTAGGGAGATGGGAGGTCAGTACTTGCATGTGAAATTTTTCTGGAGAAACTGAGGAGGGTAAATGCTGGGGTTTAGGGACGACGTAGAGATGTTTTGGAAGTGATTCAAGAGAAAAAAAGTGGGAAGCAGCGTCCCCATTACTTACCTTCACAAAGATATGCAACAACTCGCTTGCCAACAACACAATCGGGGTATCAAGCAATTTCGTTGCATCATCATCACCGAGAACAACTTTGACAATCTCGCCTAACGTCTTTACATCCATATGAATCGTAGTTCCCTCTGGGCCCCATCGGTAGGGATAGGCAACCCAAGCTGGACTGATGACTTTATCCTCGGTGAGATACGGGGCATTGACGAGTTCGTAGTCGCTGGCGGTATTTATAGAAGGGCCATTTGCAGCTGTGGCATTAACAAGGTCAAACTCCAAGCCGACTGGCCAGCCAAGGGCTTTTCGATGTTCAGTAAAGTTTGGACCGATGGAAGGAAAGTTGGCATGGCCGTTGAGTGAGGAGTATATTACTGGGTGAGATCCATTGACCATAGTAAAGTTGGCTGCGATTGAGGCTTTGTCGTAGATAATATTCTTCCCATGTGCTGAAAGAATGAGCCCAATCAGATCCTGCGAGGTATTATCGATCCGTATTCCTACATATTCCCAGTCGGCAACATGTTCTCCGAGAGGCGAAAGATCCACATCCCCAAACCTCTTCACTTTGTCAAATAAGAGACTCTGGAATCGAGCCGTAGCATGGCCATTATACGCCGAGAATATCCAAAACTGGAGATCTGTATAATTCAAACCAGGTTTCCAGAATGCATTTACATATGACTTCGCACTTGGCAAATCGCCTGGCTTGACGGAGTCCTCGATGTCGAGATAGAATCTGGTGCCTTCCTTAGGACCGTTCGGGAGATCCGTTTCGAGAGGGTGGACTTTCTTGACTTCTGGTTTTTGGATGTCAACCAACGTGCAGTGAGCGAGAAACCATTCAACCGAGCAAGGGAGGTATTTTTCTTCGGGGTGGATTTGGAGGATGGGGCCGTATTTCTGGATTGCTGTCTCGATCGCGGAACGGGAGAGGCCTTGCGACATTTTTCGTTGGGAATATTTGAGAGAGAAGCGATATTTAAAGATATGCAGATGCACATAGAGAGATTTAATTAAAGGACGAAAAGGGCGTAAAGAGAGCAACGAACTCGAGGAGTTTTAAGGAAGGGGATCCATTCAGCTGAGCCTTGCGAAAGACTGCAGGCGACGCCATCATTATTTCTTACTTGCTGTACACCAGAGATCAGAAACAGAGGAAGTCACGGTTGGGGTGGCTTATAGCTCTTTCCATACCCCTCAGCTGACAAGGGTTGGTGATTCCAGCTAACCACATGCATCTTGGCTAAGTGTGTCTCACTTCGCCCCGCACCAAACACGCGCCCGACCAGGACCCTAAGAATTCAATCGATGGACCTGTGAGCCATAGCAGGAAAATGATATATCGATATATTCGAGGCACTAACAGTGTCCACTGTGAAAGTGGGAAGGGGATTGAGTCTTGATGCGATCTGAGGGTGTCTGAATAGGAGGGACGACGGTAGCGAGGTACCGTAAGCGAGGAGCGAATTAAGAGGAGAGCCGACCACCTCTCAACTTGCCAAATCCTAAGAACAACTCATATCAACCATGCCCTTCATCCTTCGCTTCTCCTCATGTTCCCTCAAATTATCTCAAGTTCAGTGATTTTCGTTGCATCCACGGTTTCCCCATTCATATAACCATTGATATACGCCTCACCCACAAGCCTTCGTCTCTCAGTACCTTCTTCTTGTCTCAAAATAATCGGCACAAATGCCCCTGCTAATATCCAAACCTCGTCATTCTTTTCAACAGATTGTGGAGCAATACCAAGATAATTCTCACTGGTCCGTATGAGACGTCTCCCAATATAAGCCGCGCGAAAACTAGTAAGTATGCGTTGAAGTGTTGCTTCCATATCTCCAGGTAGAGGATCTCCCAGTGAAATGATGTCTTGTATACGGTCCCATGTCGGGATCAGTGAGCTCTCCACTTGGGTCGAGAGTTTCGAAATCAAATCCTTGGTTTCAGACATGAGGTTTTCAAATTTCACGAAGTCTTTCGCGTTGTCTTCTCGAAAAATTGGCCCGGCGTATGGATTGGAAGCATTTTCTCGACTTTTCGTTAGTACAATTTGAAGCTCCCATACGTAGTTGGTGATGAGCATTGGAAATGCTCGACGTGCATCTTCGGCTGCTGGTTTTCCATGGTAGTCATCTTTGATCAAAGCTCTCCAAAACTGCTCCATATAATGATGAGCTGGAGTAGATATAACCGCAGTTTGGAGCAGTTTGAGCAAAGTGAAAAATCTTCGTTCGTCCGCTATCTCCGAAAAGTTTGCTGCCGATTCAGCAACCGTATCAATCTTGATTCCGCGGACCCGTAGAATTCCATTGCATTGTTTTGGTTCCTGCCATGGCATACCAAAACTTGCATTCCAGGGTCCGTTTCCTTCAATTGCTCTGGGAATTCCATTTAACGGCTCCATTACAGGTGGAACAGTATAGTCAGGAACCCAAGATGGTAGATTGGCCAACTTTCGAGAAGAGATATCTTCCACTAGGGAGAGAAGGTTGAGGTCTCCCATCTCTTGAATTGCCACAAACGATGCTTTGGTATAAATTTCCTGTGGGCCACAGGCTTTTGCTTTTTTCCACGGAATGAGTTCCCAAGCCTTCTTTCCGGACAAACTTCTGGATGGATTCCACATCCCTAGGACCGCGAAAACTCTATCGTCAGCAACAGTGGCATTGAAGAGCCGACTGTATGCTAACAGTTTCTCCAGGCTCAGTGGTTGGCTTCTATCGATATCGGTGAAAATGAATTGATTGCGAATCTTGTTTGTTACGAAGCGTGTTCCAGGACAAGACTCATTGACAATTTCCTCCACTTTAGCACCAAGTAGCCTGTCCATGTTCGTCGCTCGAAGTGTCGTGATTCCATCACTGAGTAACTTCCAGTCGATCACTAAATTGCCGCAGTAAACGACAATCTTCGTCGCAGTCCATCTTTCCTGAACAACCCAGATACGACTAAACCATCCTCGAAGAATGAAAGCGGCAAAGGCAAGCCATTCCCATTCTGCCGTGGGTTCCATTTCAAGGATTTCGTAAATCTTGCTGCTGTTGAGATTATCCGGTAAGTCTGCGTTCCATTTCGAAGAAGGAACTGAGGAAAGTCTTTCCAGAACTTCGATGGCCTTATCGAGTCTTGCTGATTCTGGGTCATCAGAGTCTGGGCCCAACCACTGTACCAGATTAGTATAAAACATTCTCACAAATAGTTCAAATAGGACATACAACGACTACATTCTCTGCACCACGATATATGTCTCTCATCATTTCCATCTGAGGATGTTTCTCCACGTCGTCCTTTTGATTGATGCAGAGGGCATCAATCCAAATACAATTCTTTCCGGTATGGCTTTGCTCGTTCATATCAGAACATTCCCATCTCCTCTTGCAAAGTTGCTTGAGAGCCTCATGAAGGTTCTCAGCAACAAAAAATTCCAATCCTTCGCATCGAATAAGCCTGATAGGGCTGTCATTGATGACTCTCCGATCTTCCGGTGCCCAGATTTCTTGGTACAGAGGGTTTCCCCAGGTGTAAGAGAGACAGTCATAGGTGGGCTTCGTATCCAGATTCAAGATCTCGAAAGAACAGCATATTGGTTCTTCTGGTTTTGAGTCTATACGAAGTACTCGAATGCAGCGTTGGCCTTCTGGAAGGGAGGTGTATTTGTACTGATGGCGCTCATCCGGGTGTTTTGGAATATCCATCTCGTTCTGGAGCCCAGCGGACGTTGGAATAACTCCAATGTGAGGTAAGATCGCGGCTGATGATACAGGTGTTAGAAAAGTGGGCTTCGAGGGAAATAAGCGGTAGTGATTTTATTTTCATTCCAATGAAAGAGAAACTCACAGACAAGGTTCTAACGTACTACAGAACAAGAAAAGGTCCTAGATTAAGAAAAAAAGGAGGCAGAGAGGTACCAAGCACTAGTAGGAGCATTCCATTGCCCTTCGTTCCTCAATATTCGTGGGACACTCCCACAAATACAAATTATATATACTATACAATATCGACATTTGTTGTTCGTGTCACAATACGCAAAACACATGAAAGTCCCTTTTTAGAACCTTTGAGCCTTGAAGACAGCCTCACCTGCCAAATAACTGGCATTTCATTTCGTATCTGCAGTGAGATTTAGGGGTGATAGCATCGTGTTACATCGTGTTCCGAAAATAGTCGTCATGGCCAATAGTATCTCCAGGTTTACGAGAATGCCGCTGACGATCGACTCATTTGCTTACGCCTCTTGCCCGCATTAAGGTTAGGAGCGAGTACAGTAAGAGTAAATCCAAATTAAATTTTTACACGATTTCCCCCCCTTCCGTCACCGATGTCACCGATGTCACCGTGGCTTGGTGTTGGGAGCCGCATTTCATATACTGTAAGCCTTGAGAAAAATACCTAGAAACCAAGAACAACATTCTCTTCTGTTCTCTCCCTCACGCACTCTTTCTCGCCACTTTGTGGCTGTCCATCGTTTTTTCACTCTTCACAAGTCTTAATAATATGTATTTTTCAAAGGGCATTTCATTGTTGGTTTCTGGCACAATGTGCTTGAGCCTTTCCCGGGCCTTGCCTCAAGCCCGAGACGCCCCTCTTTCTAGAGCATGCGGAACGATTGTGAATTCTCCAGGTTCGTGAATTTCCACGTTAAGTCAAGTTTTATGAACAGCTCTAAATTTCATTATTTTGCAGATTATATATTTAATGCTTCTCTTGCATATGAATGTCTCACGAGGTGGGTAATCTCTCTGGACTTTCTCCAGTTGTATTGAGGGCAGATTGAGGGTGGATCGAGACACTATTTTCTCCTAACACAACCCTATTTTGCTCAAGTAGACTCAAGAAACTTTCCTAAAATCACGATACTGACTCCGAGATCGTTTGCTAGTGTTCCATTCAACCCAGCAGTTGCGACTCGCTTCTTGGACTACTATAATGATACTTTACAATTCCAAAGCACATTATCATACCTCAAGAGCCCTCCTCCAAGTTACCAACAACCCAGCGTCGATTTGGCACAGGGCTTAGCGGATCTGAAGAAGGGAATACAAGATGGAATTTTCCCCAACCAGGTCGGTGTTTTCCGTGTTCTGCTCCTTTTTTCCAGTTGTTTTTATGTCCTCCCGAAAGACAAGAAAAACGGTAGTAAATATCAAGTTTGTGCCTGGTTAGATCTCGTTGTTCTACTGCTCTGAGGAAATTCAAGTGAACTGTCTTACACAACTAGTAAAATTTGGGACTATTAACTTAGATGGCTGGGTCAATCAACTGCAATTATCCTACAAGGTTAGAACAACGAGCTGCAGGGACAGGGAGGTAGGTTTGAACCTGATAGTTACTACCACCTCTGTGTCCAGAACGCGATACTCTATTTCATGCATCTCTTTCTCAAACATGCTCTCAGAGAAACGATGCTAACTTCTACAGTACGAGTTCGAAGCCGCATTACAGACACTTTTATTTGCTGCCCACGATGGGCATCTTACTTTGTCGGCTGGTATCCTACAAGCGTTTACCTTCGCAAGTCCATACGACCTAATGACTCTTTCCAAAGACGGAATCGAAATCCCGAAAGTTTATTTGACTTATGACTTCGCGGAAAGCGATTCTTTCAGAATATACACCCCATCCCCAATCATATCCATCAACGGTGAAGATACGGTGGTTTATCTCAAAAGATTTGCAGCCAGGAATTCAAATGGAATGGTGGAGCCCCACAGCGACTGGAATCAACTCATGCGCAGTGCCGCTCAGGACATACAGGTGGGTACTAGCCGATGAAAGCACTACTTCTTCCTGGTTTCCTTGAAACTACTTGTAGAAAGAGCGATACTGACTTCGACATAGGGAGACTACAATGTCTTTGGCGGAGATGCCACCTTTTATCCAGGAGATACCATTAACTTTGTTCTCGAAAACGGGACCAGGATCACGGATAACTTTCTTGCCATTTATTACAGCCCAGGTAACACAGGACCATTGGAGACTGGCGGAGATTTCTATAATTATTTTGTCCTTGGACTGCTGCCGGCTTCATATGATCCTGATCTAATCAACAACAACTCATTTAATACTAGTGCTCCTCTTGATACCTCTTCCGTAGAGACACCGTCGTCCACTGCCACCACCTCGAACTCACCTTCTTCACCCACATCTACTGAAAGTGCTGCAACCCCCACTTGCACTGATTCTTGGTACAATCCGGCGTACCCTGATTGTCCTGATATCTCGCAAAAAACGGGCTCTGTTGATGGTGAGTCGAAATATCGAGTAATTTCGTTTCTTTGACTAACCTAGGATAACAGGGTATTTTCTGAACGATAGCTCCATTGCGGTACTCAGCCTCCCAAGTTTTGATTATGAAGATGAGGCTATCGATTCCTTTGATTCTACGATTGGCGACTTCCTTACCCGAAGGTAAGCATTTGATGCATTCTTTTTTCATTGGTATCAAATTCTAATTCAAGACAGTCGCAATGCGAACCTGAAAAGGGTGGTTATTGATGTGCAACAAAACCGTGGAGGCAAGAGTCTTCTTGCCATCGCTGCCTTCAAACATTTCTTCCCAAATATTAGCCCATATGCTGGGTCTCGAATGAGAGCTCACCCTGCCGCTGACAAGATGGGAAAGAGTATTGACTACCTTTTTCAAGCAGCAGCTGATGAAACATTCGAGAATGGAACTATTCTCAGGGCAATTCTCGACTCAGATGAATTTGTTTCGTCTGAACGACTCAATGCTAATACAGGAAAACTGTTTTCGACATGGACGGAGTTTTTCAGTTCCAACGTCAGTGGAGGAGACCAATTCACGACTACGCAACGCTACAACCTATCAAACACACTTTTCGACAACACAGCACTGCTAGATGATGATGCGGTCGTTGGGGATTTGTTTGGCAACTATACAGTCTTTGGGTACGGTTCCAACCCAGCTACATCCATAACACCTCCTTACTCTGCCGATGATATTATCATTCTTTCGGATGGTGTCTGCTCATCCTCCTGTGCTCTCTTCATGGAGATGATGCATCATGAGGCAGGCGTGCGAGTCGTTGTGGCAGGCGGTCAGCCCATTAATGGACCTATGCAAGCCCCCGGTGGCACGAGGGGTGCGGCTTCTTATACGACCGACTCTCTTGACGCTCATATTGAACTTACTCAGTTTATTCTCGACGCGAGGAACGATACCGACGTCTATTTCCTACCTAATCGCACTGAAGCACTCGGCATTTCCGTCAACGCGGCCAGTATCAATCTCAGGGATCAAGTACGTAAAGACGAGACCATACCGCTTCAATTCGCCTACGAAGCCGCAGACTGTCGCATATGGTATACACCACAAACTATTTATAATTATACAGCGTTGTGGGAATATGCAGCGGACTCAATATGGGGAAGCAAGAATCTTTGCGTATCGGGTTCCAAGGGACACACCACTGGTGGCACAAACAAGACCGATTTTGTTGGCCCAGCCGCCTCGGGTACCATTGGGACTGTCTCCGTCAAAGATATAGTCTCTCACCTTACTGTGGATAGTACAACCAGAATCCCTTATCTTGATGACGGGCTTGAGGATGCACCCACGGATCAGAGAAATAGTGGTAGCAACGCCCCGATCAAGTGTTCCAGTTCTGATGACTGCACCTCAATCACTGGAAGTGTTTGTGCGGAAGTTGTCTCCTGCATCGATGGTCTTTGGGGGTCGCAGAGGCAATGTGTGACGAATTGTCCTAAAAAAGGGGCACCATGTGCTGGGCCCGACAAGAATAAGTGTCAATTTGACAAGAACATATGTACCGACAGCTCGAAGAAATGTGCCATAGTTCAACCTGCAACGCTTACTAGTGGAGGCAAGTCGACGTTATCAACGTCGAATAAAGTACTACCGGGAATTTGTTTACCAACTCTTAAAGAGGTTGTTGTCCTTGGGAAGCAATGCAAAGTCCAGGAATCTGGTGGAGTTGAGACAATCCAGAGTCAATATACCGATCTCAAAAACAAAAAAGTTATCTAAACCCAGTTAGGTAACATTTTCGGGGTTTGATAAAAAGGGGAGATGTTTCTAATCCGTATATACACTCATACATTTTGTATAATAGGCTTGGGAACACTAAATGGGGATAAAGGAGTACTGTTGTAGGTTGCCTTTAAAAAGGTATGAATGGAGTCTTCGAGCTCGTGTGCAATTAAGTATATTTTTGTGGCACAACCGTGAGATGATGATCTTCTAAACTTTCCGCTCCAAAGACTGCTAGAATTCTAGAAATTGGTATGAGATGCGATTTTTGATCCTCAAAAAACAGGAAGTGCCATCACATGTCCTATAACCCTCCTCACAGCTACCTCAACCGAACTTGCGTCGTAAAAATTCTCCCATCGACCCAACCAATTCAAAATCCCAGATTCTTCACCTCTAACAATTTTATATGTTTCCCTCCTCTTCTCGCCCTCTTCCTCAAGTTCCGTTACCACCACAGTACCCCATTTCGTATATCCCTCACTTAGATAGAGCAACCATACCTTCAACCCACCAGTGAGAAGTGGCAGAAAGACATTAACTCTCGTTTCCGGCTCGTGGTTCTCCATTTGCTTGTTTGCGAGGGATAGGACTTCTAGAAGAGAGGTGTAGGCGTCTTGTGCTGCGGCATAGACTGCGGTTTCGAGAGCGAGGGGTTTATCTGTGATTGCGGCGTTGGGGAGGATGACATCTTGATAGTAGCTATATATGTCGAGATGAGTTTGGAAGGTTGGATAAGAAGTGGTACCCACAAGTGTGCTTCCGACATTTGAGTAGCTCATGATTACCCAAATCCGGCGTCAACCGCCAACGGTACGCTTCAAAGTAGCTGAGAAGAGAAAAAACGCAAATATATAGTGCAGTATTCAATTCTTGTTATTGTGAATGTAAAACCATTTTGTTGTGAATCTTCTAAAACTACAACAAAGTATATTCACCAACAACAAATTTCAAGTCAATGTGTAGAGAAAACGATCCTTAATGATCCATGGAAGTTAGATAACACATTCTAGGTCTTTTGATGTAGTTAGAAGGTACAAGTTTTGAATTAAAAATTACAATTTAAATCGCTTCTACATGAGATAGAAAGAAAGAGATATATGAGCAACGAAACAGTACATAAAACACAATCACCTATCCAGCATCGTCAACGAACTAGAATAACTCTTCGTGTACGGCGGCCTCGTTGGTCCTCGCAGAGAGCTTCCACCACTAGTGGCACTGTTTTTATGAGCATGGAATTTGCTCGCCCTAATACTAGATCGACTAGATCCAGGCACACTGTTCCAAGCTGAAGGAGAGTTACTGAACCGCGAACCAAAGTTGGCGTGTCCGATGCTAGTCAAGCCACGACGAGCTCTGTATGAGGGTGCTTGATTCTTTCCAATCCAAAGTAACTGCTCGTGCTCTCTCAGGTATCTGCCCTCGGAGAAGGAATTGAGAACGTTGGTACGACCCATCATTCCGAGACGACGACGATGTTCTGCCTTCTCGTACATTCGCGCTTGAATCGCCAAGACCTCTTCTTTCGTGGGCTCGAGTGCAAGCTTGGGGTGAAATCCTGGTGGATCTTCCGCATATTTGCTCCACTCGTCCAAGAGACCGAGAACGTTGACTTGGGCTCGGGCGAGCGATTGTGCGTCGTTGGGGGCGACCACGGCGCTGAATTTCTTGAATGTTACTGGGTCTGTGACGACTCGGAAAGATGCACCGACATCGGTACAGACGACTGGTACACCTGTCAAGGCAGCTTCTCCCATTGCCAAAGGCAACCCCTCAGAAACGGAAGAGTTCAAAAATAGCCACTGAAAAGCAGTCAGCATCATTCCATATTAGACAAAAGAGCGTTGGGTGGCCTACAGCATGTTCAAGAACTTTAGATGGACTGCCTAGACCTTTGAGAATCACACTTTCGCCAAGCGACTTGGAAGCGATGATCTCCTGGCACTCAACGGAGTAGGCGGGTGCCTTTTCCATATCTCCGTAAATGTGAAGCTTATAGTCAGTAAAGCCCCACTCATTGACAATGATATCGGCGGCCAAGATGGCTGTCTTGATGTCCTTCACGAATCTGCCCATTGAATTAGCTGTTATTCACTACCAATCCTCGGCGTCGTTATACATACCGAACATGTGACAACATAGTCACTGTGGGTACAGTTGACTTGATCTTCTCAATGGGTTTGAAAGATTCCATATTACAGATTCCATTAACCACAGGGTCGATTTTCCGTCTGTAAGAGCGACGATGTTCAACGGTGCCTTCCTGGGTTCCTATCTCGATTTCCCAACCAGGGTTGAAGAAATCCGCACAGGGAAGCACAACATCGGCATGGTGCAAAGTGAGGACTGAACAAAGGCGGGACAGAGAAATGAGCGAATTACAGACGAATGGGGAGTCAAAGGACATCGCAGAGGACAAGAACACGGTTACTTCTCTCCAACTGATGCAGTGATCCCAGACGTGGAAAGCCACGTTTCGTTTAACTTTGCAGACAATGCCATACGACGCACCAGCAAAGTGATGAGATGCCTGAATGATATCTGGAATCTTTTTAGGGACTGGAATTGAAAAGATAAACAAATCTGGGAGGCCGAGAAGTTAGCTTATGGTAAACGTAGAAACAGAAATTGGGAAACGGGTTCGACTTACAGCGATGCCACATATCTAGTGCGTTGTCGAGATGCAGTAGAGTAGGACATTCTGCATGTAACCATTCTTCGATTGATCTTGCGTTCTCAACATTTTCAGCGAGCCAAAGTTCTCGCCAAGCTTGTTTGACGAGGGGACTCAACCAAACGTCACCCCAATGTCGACCCGATTCAAAGTAAGTGTTGAGATCAATGAGAGCCTTGGTGCTTTCTTCGATCATTTGGCGGTTGATTTTAATGGCCCGTGCACCACGAACTAGCGTCTTCAGAATAGGAATGAACTTCTTCCGGATATCATCGTCTCTAGTTTCGTGAGACTTTCTTTGAACCTCAGAATCAAGGATGTTCTGGAACACTCCGTGAGTCGGAGTAAGGAAATCCATTCCCCAGAGAGGCAGTATAGTGAGCGACTGCACGTTCTTCTCAATTTGGAACTTTGGAACGCCAAAATCGTTGGCGTTCTCCGCGACAATATGCCATCTGATGCTGTTCAAGTTGTTGACCATGTCTCGACGGCAGGCAGACACTCCACCACCCTCATTTGGCCAAGTGCCAGTATCGAAAGCGAGAACGTGGAGTTCGTTTTCGGTGTCCCGCATCTGGGATGCCTGACTTCTTGTATTAATTCGGGCATCACCGCCTTGACCGAAAGTAGACAAGTCGCTCATCTTGTACGCAAGCGGAGTCCAAGAACTGATTTCGGATTCGATGTCAACTCTTGCCATAATTGTGTCCACACGTGAGTCAAGATAATTTGTTGCCTTATCAAGTCTACTAGTATCCCGAGCTCTCCAGTAGGGGCCCAAATCTCTGTCCGAACGAAGAGAGCGCTCATCCATCCATCTTGCGGTGACCGCATCCAGTTTTTTCCCTGTCTTCCAGGCTTTCCACAGATGCGTCCTCGCACGGGAAGTTGAGATTGGATAGAACTTTCTGTTGAGGCTAAGCAATCGTTCGAAGTAACTTGAGCGAGCAGACTTGAACAAGAAAAGGGGGTTCTCGGAGACGAAAGAGCAGTTTTGAGGCTTTTTCAAAACCTTAAAGTAGTCATGTTGGATCATGGGTGGGGTCTCCACTTCAATGTCGTCGAGTGTTGTTGATATAGTGGGGTGGTGTTTGTGTTCGTAGGTCCATTTACTTTTGTAAACTCTGTGTCCGTCAACATTGGTGACATCCGTAAAGGTTGCTTCTGTAACATTCACGAACGGTATCCATTTGTCTAGCTTGCGCGGATTCTTCGCCGGAGGAGCGCTCCACGCAACCTGGATCTTCATATGAGCAAGGTCAAACTCAGCTCTGAGGAGTTCGTCCTCGTGTTTGGCGTTTCTCCGATAAAAGAATTTGAACTGGGTGAGATTGCCATCTTTCATGTATGATCCGGATGTCATATATCCTCGCTCGTCATATCGAACGATATGTCCCTTGAGGGGTCCATCGATACATTCTCGCGCCATTGGAACCTTCGATCGAGATTTTTTGCCATTCTCATATTCATATTTGAAGACATTGACTCGTTGCTCTTTGGAGTACTCTTCCCGTTGTCCTAGAATCATCTTGTCTGAATATGTGTTGATGGCCATCAGGTTCCAAGTGCCATTTGGATTTTCCTTAAGTTCTCCGGAGTATTGATGTAGCTCGTTCGTCCCGTCCGGTAAACTTTTGAAAAAACAAGTCGAGGGGCCATTGAGACTCTCTACGTCTATCTTGTGCTTTCTCACCACTGTGCTGATGCCTTTCATTTCACGATCAAGTTTGGAGACACTTGGACGCTTGTGGAACTGCAGCAATGTTAGCTTACGATAGGGAGAAGACGTGGGGAATTTGAACTCACCATAACAAGCGGAATAATCATGTTCTGGAGGGTCTTACAGAATAACCATAATGCCGTAAGGCACCCAGTTACAATCCATCGGACATAGGCAGGTTTTCCGTACATGACGTACTCTAATTCCCTCGCAAACTCTTGATCAGCGACGAGAGCGACGCTCACGAATTTGGTCGAATGCGTTAGCGCGTGTTGCACCCTTAGAATTGGTCGTTTGAAAAACATATTGAACCTTGTCTCCCTTTCATCGATACTCTGGGGAAGCACAAAGTTTGAGCTCATATCATAAGTTGCATCCAGGGGCTCGAGGAGATCAAGATGGGCGTAGTCACCCTCAAGGGAAGTAGCGAAATCAGATGTAAGCATCGTTACAGCGGCGCCCAGGTTGCATCGAGCGACGTATTCCTCAACTTCCATATTGCCATCTTCACAGAAGTTTTCTCGCATCCAATCAAGATGCTCATCTGAGATATGGCAAGGCTCTCCGCACGCTCGCTTCAAAAGGAAAGTCCGCATATGTAACGGAAGACTATCCCATTTGATATCTGGGTCAACTCCAAGTAGAAGATATTCAAGAAGACAATTGTCTCCATTTTTCATTACCCTCAGTCGCTCGCTGGTGGAATTTTGGAGTTGTCGCTTAATCCCCTCTGGAAGGGCAAGGCCATCCCCGCGCTCGTTGTTTACGGCCAATAACTCTGATAGCATTGAATGGTCATGCGAGAGACCAAGTCTTGCTTCACATGTGGCTTGAATGATAGATTCCGCAATACTATACAAAAACGTTGGTTAGTATTACAACGGATTTGGACAACGTTTGACACCAACTTACACTTTGCAATTTCTGCGGATATCCATCGTCCACTCGCGATCAACGAGATCAAGGCCAAGGAAGATAAATATATGTAGCACGCCATTTGAATCCCGTGAGATGGTCTTGAGCTTCTGTTCTTGTTTGAGGAAATGGCGCATTGGGACAAGATCAATAATAACCTCGCCATTCTGCCAAAGAGCCCTCGTTTGGTGGATCATTTGGTCTGCATTGGGGAATGCAGCTGAGACTAGCTTTGGCTGATGGTATTTACTTCGAGACCTCAAAATATCCATGACCTCAATGCCTGGGTGGGTGTCCGGATTGAGTCTAAAGCGTAGCCCAGATTCAAGGGTGCTTATCGAATCGACCATTTCTGATAATGAAGCTTGTGATTGCTGCGAATGAGGCGGAATAGCAGTGCTAGAATGCACAGCCTTCACCGTATTTAGCCCGGTGTCTTTTTCTTTAGGCTTTCCAAGATGAATGTGGAATACAGACATGAAGGCAGCAGTCCAACTAGCAACACCAAGGGCCAACACACCGTTGTACCTAAAAGTGGGCTCCACTTTGGCTAGAACTAATCCAACTACCAACCCGATTATGACGGCTGTCAGAGGCTCCTTGAACGCAAGAGGACCGGTGAAGATCCGATTATATTGGTACCAGAGAAGGCCACCATAGGCGGCCACATATGCCATATACAAGATTGTGCCCTCGGCAGAATTATCAAATGACCACAGGAGTCCCGACGTGAGAGAAAGCCCGAGTATATGCATAAAGTAGAATCTGCACAGATATGTCCAATAAAGCGTTCTTCGAGCATTAGCATCATTGATTGCTGCCTGCCGGAGAAATTTGAAGGAAGTAATCGGTTGCGGAAGTCTCTTTTGCGACATTGCCCATAGAGGCTGCGAAACTCCATCTAGGAACACAGCACCTATAAGATAATAGGCCAGCCCAAGACCCACTGCCAAACGATTGGTTTCGTTTTCCGCATCAGAAAGACCGACAATGGAAGCGCCGGTAAAAATGGAAATCCATTTGTCCAGGAGTGCAAGGGCGAAGTAAAGTGCACCTCCCCATAACTCGTTACCAGCATTACGCCAATGAACAAATGCATTGTGAAGTTTGACTCCTTTCTGCATGTCCCATAAGGTCTCAACGGCGGTTTTGCATTGGAGATTCCATGTCGGGCTGTAAGCATATGGCATCTTACTTCTGGAGTACTTGCAGTACCAATCCATGAGAAACATCGTAGCAGTATATCCCTTTGCCATTTTCAAGATTCGTTCATCCTTCGATCTATCCCGCGTGTTCCAGAATGGTCGGTTATGCTCCTTCAGCACCGCGGCATGAAGCGCCCTCCGTGGCAGTGAGCTCACAGTGGGCTCAATGTCATTTTTGTTCTTTTCTGAAAGACTGACTTCGGATTCATTCGGTTCATTGTACCAGGCCGTGACTTCGAGATCTGTCATGCAAGGTATGTCATGATACCATGTGCTCCATTCAGCCATGACACCACGGGCACCATGAAGAAGCGAGAGGACAAAGAAAGTAATTACAAGGACATAAACTAGGAAGTCGTGATTGGTCCAGATCGTTACGATAGGAGAGAAAAAGAGAATTGGTATGCGCTTCATGATAACTGTTCTCCCCTAGAACAAAAATTAGTATTTTTCGAAGTGGGCTTCACCCGAGCGATACGTACCGACTGGAAGACAAATCCAGGAAACTGGTAAATGGAGAGAGTCGCCAGTAGTGTGAGGTAGGTATTGAGAAGGAGATAGTAAGCGAAGAAAACGAATCCAGCATAAAATCCCGTTGTGATACCAATAACTATCAAAGCTACAATCCCAGTCAAGAAGCATATGGAAAGCCCAGCAATGAAGCGAGTGAGCACAAACATGTTCATTGCTGGGAAAGTCATGGAGTAGAGGTAGTAGCTACCCCCCGAGCCAATCCAAGTACCTGTAGCACCGCATAGGAAAAGGGCCACCATGAGCGCTGTTGTGGCGAATTGCTTCTCAACCTGGCTCATAAAAGTAGTGAGATAAAGACCTCGACCGAGAGTAGTGAGCAACATAATATCAATGAATGCTGGGATTGCAAAGATACCCAAGAACGTGATGCGATGATACCATGCCATCATCGGAGCGTCTCCATATTTTGGGTCCAAATCAATGTTTTTAGCTGCATATGCAGTTGGCTGCTCAGTGGTAGCATCGTCTCGCTGCGGGGGTTGGTTCAGTTTGTAATACGCATCCATTCTCTCCGAGAGAATCTTTCCCACGGCTGTTGGAGTCATGTCGAGGTACGCTTCGCAACCCGATCCAAGGGCAAACATTTCCGCGAAACAGGCAGCTTGATCTGATTGAGGGTTGGGAAGTGGGTTGCGATCTATGATTTCCATAAACACCTCATTGATAGCTAGCTTTCGGAAGGCACAGAATATTGAGAGTGCGAAGATATCGGCACTGGCATCAATCTGTTTCTTCTGTAAAACGGCTTCAAAAACAATTTCAAGCTGCGTGATGAATTCAGCTTGCCTGCCCATCAAAAGTGCAGAAACACGAGGCTCCATCTCTTTGAAAAGTTTGGTGGCTGCTTCTTGGTCTGGGCAATCGCAGTTGTGATCGCGGTACCAATTTAGACGGGATTCCACCAAGTCCTCGGCCGATATTTCATTGCGAATGTAAGCGGTTGCATTCAAAGCTCGAAGTTGGGTGAGCGACGGAACCTCGAGAAGTTGATACTGACAGCAAGAGCGTATGTTCGCCGCGAGCATGGGGTAGTCTTTCAAATTAGAATATTCCATACGCTGCATGAAAAGAAGTATCTCAGCCGGGGTCAATTGCTCGAGATCCTGAACGAGGCGAGGCGACAGCTCCCAAGAATCTGACAGTGTGCCCAGTTGTTCAGAAAGCGAAATCTCAGCGACTAAACATTGGGCTCTCGAACAATCCTTACTCGACATGAATGTATGCAGGATGGTACCAATCCGGTCCTTCGTTCTTGCGGAAATGAAGAGGTTCATTCTCGCAGAGCTAACATTGTAGTCATAAAGACCCCAGAATTGACAAAATTGGGCATCGGAGCTGGTTCGAAAGCCAGAATCTAGTCCGACATAGACTCTAAGTCTATCGCTGTCGTCTCCGGTATTCGCAGAGAGTAGGCGCAATAAATCTTTGATAGCCTGTGCATCATCAAAGGGAAAATCGTGAAAAGATGGAGATTCATACAATGTTTGGAGTTGTCGGGCCATGGCGTTCAACTCTTCGTGCTTCAGGCAATCGAGCATTCCAAGATCCTTGAGACGATTTTGCGTTTGAACAAGGTCTGCAAAAGAAGTCGGCGAGGACAAAACTCCAAGCTGAAAGCACCCTAAGCTAGTACCATCCATTCCAGCGGAGGAGGAATGGAATTGCGAAGATTTCGCCGGGGAATCGTGGAGCCGCCATGGCCATTCGAAATTGTCACTGACCGTTCTCACGGTCGACTGGCTCTCATTTCGCTCGTGCTCCACGTTGCTAGGGACAAGAACCAGCGTATCTAACAGGTTGGGTATAAATTTCTCGAGGGGAGAGTACACTTCTAGGTTGGTAACCGCAGAGGGGCATATCTGCGTATTAATTTGTCAGCGAACGAGAATTATACAGTGTTTTGCTCTCCTATTTCTCACTATTCACTTACTCGGTCGTTTGTAGTCCAAGCTTTCTGTGCCTCCATGGTCTTCTCGCTCTTGAGCCACATCATCGCACCCAGTGGCTCGCCAACCACAGTGTGGTCTTCAGCAACATCTGCATCCATCGTTGCAATATTGTGGCCCACCCAACTGAGGGCGCTGCTGAACCGACACCAGTTGAAGCTTCGAGTAACAACCGCATGATCTAACGCCACGTGATCCTCAACAGTCTCCCACATCATGACCGTGGCGCCTGTCGTTTGCGCTGCTAATGCCCGAAGGGGTAATCGCATATCAGCCATCTGAAAATAATTCCGACCTTGCCCATTTGGTAAAATCGTTCCATTTCGGCAGATGATGCCCTTGAAAAGGGAAAAATTCGTCTCCCGACACTCTCGAACTCCCATAAACGTGGGGGGAGATATCTCGAGGTACACAGCCAGACCAAGAGAACGGATGTATCTAACAAGTTCGTTAAAGATAATTGGAGGGAAGTGTTGATGGCAGTTTGCCAAGAGGGCGCCTGTGAAGGGAGTTCGAACATCGTGTGGGCGTTTAAAAGAAGAAACAAGAAGATCATTAAATGCCTTCAACGCGCCAACCAGTTTCCAGGGCTCGAGACAACCGTTGACATCCACAAGCATTCCTACATCTAGTCGACCGATGACCTCCTTGGTGGTTGCTGGCTTCCAAGAAATGGCTTCCAAAACCCCCGAGCTGAGAGGGTTGAGGACGACAATGTCCCACTTCGACAAGATACGTTGTTGCGATGGTGTAGGAGGATTACTGAAGCTACCAGTGTATACACCAAACGATCTGGGGGCGGGTCCTTCCTTCTGGTCGAGCAATGGCGCGAGCTGCCAGTGATTGGTGCTGGCGAGCTGACGAAAAAGTTGCGCAACTTCCTTCGGTACCTGTGTGAGAACATGTCTGGTCTATTCCATGAAAATTGGGAAGTCAGCAACGCCATACAGAATATTTCTCAGAGAATCTTCTACTGGCCCTAAAAGGCTTACCTTGAAATATGACTTTATTATCTTGATCGAGTGGTAGATAAAGTAGCCCAAACCTATAAGTAAGGTGAGGAGTGTGAGACCCGCGAGAAGCTAGAAATCAAACCACGATTAGCATTCAACTCTTCGACCCAAGTATCAGTAACAAGGATTCAAACATACCAAATCCCACCAGTCATGTATCATAGAATCCCATCCATAAACCCCTACACCGAGAATATTATCACGCCACGACATGGTGACGATGGAAGCAAACGAAAGGAATGAGAAAAACAGAAATATTAAGACTCTAAACGTAAAGAAAGAAAAAGGGTGCGAAATGGATGAATGTCAGATGTGAAAGAGTAAAACGATAGTCCTTATTCTCCGAGTACAAAAGAAATGGTAGCTGAAGGAGAGACAACTGAATAATTGCCACTGGCAAACAGGACTGGCCCACATGAAGAGGCAATTCAAGAAGCGTAAAGATCGTGGTCCGTGCCAGGCCTCCCCCCCATATTATCGAGGGTATCACTTTGCTTTGGGCTGAGCTAAAGGGGTTCGATGTTCGGTGGCAGCTGGACCCTGAAGCGTGTTCCCTGTATCTAGTCCTACTTAGGAGGAGTTCATACTTGCGAAAGACGAAAATTACGGCTGGCCTCGCCTGATTGCAAAGCCACAAAGCAAGTGAGAAGTTTGATACTCCCGGAAAGGTATAGAGCCCACGTCAGAGAGCTGGGGATATGCGCTGGCGTTCCATAAACGCAATGGATCGACCCAGATGCAGAGTCCATAACTGATCGGTCCCGCGGCTTTGTTCTTAATTTGGAAACTCGAGATCTAGGGGTTGGAGGGAAGAGGCAGCCACACCTTTTACGAGCTCGGGATGCCGGGATGCAACATCCCAGGATTAGAACAGGGGCCAACCAACAGCACAGTCGCAGTCGGTAAGACAGGCTTTCCGATCGAGGGCACGCGGTTATGAATAAGGTCAACATTGAAACATCGCTCTCAATCTCCTCATTCTGAGCTGTGGCCATGACGGCTGCAGGTTCCCATGTACGGCTTAAAGCTATACAGGCGTGACTCGTAGGGACTCTCTACCGAGAAGAGCTGAAAACTTAACCGCATAGGTAGTGTAATTGAGCTCAGACGAAAGGTGGATCCAAAATACCTCATGAATAGATGAAGAACCAGCAACTACTGAAGCCACAGGGATATCGGACGAAAGGCACCTGGGATTTGGTCAAATCAGAAATCAAACAGCTCAACTATGTGGGATGGTCTTGCTCCTTTAGTAAGACGAGGATACCCTCCGTCTCTACTAAGTGCAAGGGTAATGTACTTCCTACCAACGAAGCGAGCGTTAGCTTGAATGGCACATATCAAGAAATACATACATGCCTACCTACTTAGGAGGTCGGTGCCCCTTGTCTTTCCCTGTTGTGTTCCTACTCTTCAACTTGCCATATATCCCAGGGCCATGTTTTTGACAACGATGGTTCACACATGTTTCGGGGGGCACCGAATCCCACACGTGGTTTGACAACTTCGAGATATATTGAAATGTATTGGTGGCAGGGATCTGATCAACTAAACATTCTCGTGAGGCTCCTTTCGTTCGAAAATTAATTGCGTGCGTCTGAGGATTTGAAGATGTCGTTGTTGCTCTTGGCGCGCAGAGTTGGAATAAGCGTGCCAAGCGAAACGCCTTGGTGGCCGAGCATCCGAGGGGCGCTTTTAGCGTACGGGGGCCAGAAAATACCTTAACGTCCGTAAAGGTATCTTCGCTAAAGTACCAAAGATACCCCTGATGCAGATCAGGGTTCATGCGAAAACAATTGTCGCATTCTCTCGAGGCTATGCCAGTCCCCTGTCTTTGACGTGATCTAGTATTCTAGTTCCATGCATCCGATGAAAAGTTTTCTATTTCGTTTTCAATACTCAAACTCAGCTGAAAGCGCTTAGATAATTGTGCAAGCGCACGGCTGAGCTATTGCTCAAGTTCAATTGTCTCTAGCACAGTCTAGATGCGCTGCTCTATGACCACCTCTCCCCCCAATACTCGTCGACCGCAGCTCCGTAGCCTCAGTTCCCATTTTTTCTGTCCTTAACCTCTCGAAATTATGTTTGTCACCTTACGATTCCACCAGGAACCTCGATTATCCTTCGACTGCTGACCACGATGAGAGGCACCAAATATGGAGACAGAGGGCTTTTTGACCGTGTTTTTCGCGGGAGAAGTCGATGGTGCAAGTGGCTGACAATCACAGCCATTATTCTCATCGTCCTCATTGTCATAATTGTCCCCGTTGCCGTTGTCGTCAGTGACCGAAAGTCTCTTATTCAAGGGCTCAAAGCCACGGTTTTGGTGCCTTTGTATATATATCCCACTTCCAGCAAAACGTATGAGCCTTTACACCAAGCGTATGTACTCTCATTTCTTTCTCCAAACCGTCAACTAACTTCTTATGATAGCATTCAAGCACATCCCACCCTCAACTTCACTGTTATCATCAATCCAAACAGTGGCCCTGGAGATTCAGCATTGCCAGATGAGAATTATACGCCAGAGATAGCGAGGTTGAACTCGTTTCCAAATGTGAAAACAGTTGGTTATGTTCGGACGGGGTACGGGACAAGGAATATCAGCGATATACTTGCAGATGTTGCTACATATTCAGGATGGTCTTCGGGTGTCAATATTTCGATGCATGGAATCTTCTTCGATGAAGCTCCATACGATTTTAATGAGGGAAATGCTACTTTCTTGACGACAATCAACCAAGCTGTCAAAAACTCTACTGGAATACAGCCAGATAGGATCGTAAGTACATCCAGACCCGGCTTCTACAGCCATACTGCGAGTGAATTCATACTCACCAAATCCTTGTTCACAGACAATCCACAATCCTGGCGTGATTCCCGATCCTCGACTCGTCGATCCTACTACGGATTTCACCGTTGTATTTGAGGGCTCATATCAGGAATTCAACTCCAAGCAAGACGTATTGTCAGCTCTACCACAAAGTCGATCAAAGTACGCCTACGTGATCCACTCAATCCCTAAACTCAGCAAGAATTCCATACATAATTTTGTAGCCAGGGCAAGTGAACATTCAGAATTATTCTCACTCACTGATGTGAATATGAATTATTATGAGAAGTTTGGGTCCCGATGGGGAAATTATATCAATTTCTATCCATGATTTTGGAAGTTCGGTGTTGAAGAGTGTTCACATGTATATAGTAGATGCCTTGGGTGACAGTTTACCCGCCTTGGAATGTTATATTTTTGGCCTTCACTCAATTTTCCCATAAACCTTGTCCTACAACTACTTCTTCTCCGTTGTGCTTCTTGGGGGCCATGCGCCACGGTGGATGTCGTGCAACAGTTTCGGTTCCGAGAAAATTGTGCCTTAGTTAGGCAATCGATATTACCCCGGGAGTTGTGAGATGGTTGGATGGGTGTCAGCAAATGTCAAGGATAGCACAACGGGCGCTCCCATTTTTGCGGAGCCTCCAAGAAGGGCTGTGGTGATCTGTGTTTAGCGATACGAGGGAGAAGGTGGGATACCCCGGAAATTTCAGATATCAGATATAAAGTTGGAACAACTCGCAGCAGTGATATAGGAGTTTGCTGTTCTAAATTCCAAGGCATTTCTCGTATTCATACCGACTCGTTCGTGAGTCGTAGGAGAGTTGAAACAGGCCTAAAAGAGTCAAAACATCTCAACAGCCCTTGTTTCTTCAATGGGTGGACAATGGTAGGCCCCTCTGACTCTTTTTCTCTTACCGAACTCTTTTCATATAAATTCCGGAAGCCAAGTCCAGTGACTGCATCAGCTGATGTGGCTCCTTGAAAGTGCAAGGAAGGTACATGCGGGCAGTGCAACTATCACCAACGGAAGGGACTCAAAACCATTGCACTCTTCCCTGACGGTGCATCCAGTTCCAACCTTTTCCGAGGCTCAAGTCGCACCAAACATCAGATGCCGCATTCTCCTCCTCCTCCGTCGGCGGTCCTCATCCCACTCTACATCTATCCTCTACCGAACGCGTGGACACCCCTGTATGAAGCGTAAGTTCTCTACACCGCACCGTTTCTCACCTCATCCCTATTGTATAACCTCGCTCTCCGGGGTTCAACAAACTGGTGTGCCACTACCACTACGACGTTGGAGAAGAGCCTCTCCCAACCACCCGAAGCAAGAGAATCTACTGACACTCCAAACCATTCCAGTATCGCTGCATATCCCAAAGTTTCTTTTGTTGTCATTATCAATCCGCATAATGGGCCGGGCTCTTCGTCTCAGGCAGACTCCGCCTATAGGAGGGAAATCGGCCAGCTGAACAGCCTTCCGAACGTGCGACTTGTGGGCTACGTGCGCATCGATTACTGCGAGAGAAATTTGGCCGAAGTCCATGAGGATGTCAACAAGTATGCGGGATGGTCGAAATTGACCTCGTCCGATTCTGCACAGATGAATTTGGCGGTGCACGGCATCTTCTTTGACGAAACGCCCAACTTGTACACGGAAGCGAGAGCCAACTACCTGGCTGACGTGACCACCCTCGTCAAGAATTCGTCGGGCATTTTGGGAGATCGAGTGGTCAGTTTCTCTTCTACTTTCTCGTGCTCTTTTCTTTGTCGTCGTTTCGAAGCTGTCATATGATGATGCGATCCGCTGCCCGATTTTCCCTTGATTTCTTCCGCTCATGACTAACCTTAACTCACAACATAGACGATCCATAATCCTGGAACCGTTCCTGCCGTCGAGCTGGCAAATCCAGGGCCCGATATCACGACGGTGGTGGAGGAGAGCTGGTCAAAATATC
The DNA here is from genome assembly GCA_001399465.1 of Hymenoscyphus scutula. Lineage (NCBI taxonomy): Eukaryota > Fungi > Ascomycota > Leotiomycetes > Helotiales > Helotiaceae > Hymenoscyphus > Hymenoscyphus scutula. The sequence goes on along the minus strand of LKTO01000100.1, from coordinate 50,331 downwards.
AGTCGGGGGCTCTTCAGGAACGCATGTCGTCGCTGTTGCGCTATGACCGAACCAGATGCAGTTTTATGGTACATTCGGTGCCCGTAGAAGAAATCTCCCCCTTGGTACAACAATTGCGCCATCGGGGTGCATACCTCTTCGTCACGGATCTGCGCAAGGATTACTACTGCCATTTTGGGGAAAGCTGGGGAGATTTTGTCAAGGCCATGGCGGCTTGACCGTGGTAGTGGGGACCATGATGAATACGAGCCGGCTACCAGCATCATGGCTTCGGCGACCGAGGGCAAGGCCATAGATGGTAGAACAACATGAAACTTTTGATATCAAAGAACCTTTGAAGCTTTGATGACAGTTAGATCCTTGGTTTGGTGACGTGAGCTGCGAGAGGACAGGTATAGCACCACCAATGAATAAGAAAAGAGATATCTCGATCTTCAGCTTACCAAGGACCGGTTCTGACACTTAACATATCAAAAGTGTGTGGGATCCTGTCCAGCATATTGATTACTTTTTGAAAGAAAAACTCGAAGAAACACAAATGTGTTCCGGAGGAAATCTAGAAAGCTTGAAAAGGGATTGCTCTGAATATCGGTCCGAAAAAATTGGAGGAAAATATTTTTATGACGCTACAATTTTCTCAAACGACGATCTGGGGGTTCCAAGAAATGGAATGCGTTCATATCGAGGTTAAAACGAGATTCGGAACACGGGTTATAAGGTTCTTGAGGCTTTGAGGTTGACGGACTGTGTGATGTAAACAAAAGTACCTGATGGATGTACCTGCATGAATGAACTACCTGCCGTCCGTAACAGCAAGGTCAGGCCGGAGGGGTATTCAAGATTAGACGATCAAATTGCATCTCTGCGGAGATACATGGTGACCGTAATGACATAAATAGCCCGGGGGGTATGGAAGATTGGGTTCTAAGTAGGAAATATCTGCACCGGCAGTTTGTTTGGCGACCGTAATTCAGGAGGTAGTTGGGAGGGGCACTGAGGATGAGAGGAGATGTTGGGAGGTATATCGTACCTGCATACCCGCCCGAGCTACAACTGACTCGGTGACCGTACCTCCGTAGAGAAGTTCGGCTCGCGCCACGACGCACGGTATCTCAGGGGTAAGCACTTCGAAATATACAGCAACTTCTTTGTCAAGAAATCTCAGCAGCCTAGCAGTCCACCTCATGGAATAATTCAAAATATCGTTGCTCGTATGGAGACTTTACTTCACAATTGTTCATAAGAAGTCGAGGCGAAAGCGAAAAGCTCGTCCCAACACCCGAAACCCAAATAAAAAAGTTGAGCGAGAGCCCACCCATCATCTATCTGGAGAAAGACCAGATTGTTCATTTCCCATCATTCTTCTTCAAAAGCAGCAAGGGGAGGCGCTCGACTAGCTAGAACGTGGGTGATAGGTGCTACTGTCAGGAGTTTTGAAGGATTTCGTTGAATACCGGTGCCTTTTTGGTGTGGGGGGAAACTACTTTAGCTGAGGTGGAGATGGCTCACTGGTTGATTCCGGTCCCTTACTCCACTCAAAGTCAAAGCACTCAGTCCGGCTCTCAGTTGTCCCAAGCTAACCTGACAGCCAAGATGATCCACCCCCAAAAATGTCCGACGAGTAGGATGCATCCTGACGGTACTGTATGCCAGGAGGTTTTCCTCTGGCGTGGGAGCCGCCACATGGTGTACTTCTGGTTTCTGGCCAATTGCAGGTAATTGACACCTGTCTATGTTGTTTGCTTCCCGAACATGTTCCGCACTTAGAGCTTCTAACCTGGATGCTTCCTCTTTAGGATCGACAAGCATGACAAGGGGATCCAAACACCCGAGAAGATCATAACATGATGCAAGTAATATCAAAGCATACTGCGGACGATGGCGTGTGGCCAAGGTAGATGGGTAACTGGGTTATACAGATCCTGCAAGGTGAGGAAATCTCCGGATGCATTAGGTTGCCAAGCTAAGGTCATCTTTGGATGCATAGTTACGGATGCTATTTTTTAATATGAATGTCTTGATTGTCATGAACTGGCGGTGGCGTGGTGCCTCCACGATATTGTGAGCAATTGCTCTGTACTATAAGGTCATGTCCGTGGCTTGGTGGCTGACAGATTGAGCACAAACTGCCCCGAAACGACTAAGCGATATCAAACATGTTGACAATCCAGATCTCCGAACCACGCAGCCACGCAAAAGACTCAACATTACAAGCGATGAGTTTTCATAGCTTGTGAAATCCAGATCTCCTCGGGCCAAGGTCTGAGAGTCTGGTAAGTGAGTATAAGATGGGGAGAGAAATTCCCCTGTAGAAACATTTTACATCACAATCACTTCCCTGCATCTTACTTCATCTACCTTCAATCATCTTACCTTTAATTGCACCTCAATACCCACTCATATTTATACCTGATCACATATTACCTCCCTCATAATGTCCACCTTTCAATTCGAGGACACCTCCTCCATCTCCTCCTCTTCTCCTATTTCCAGATCCAGCACACCAGCAACTACCCTCTCCGAAGCTTCCGAGTTTTACTCTCGTACCTCTCCCTCATCCTCTACCGATGAATTCATCCTCGTTGTTGGTGGCCTGGGCTTCATCGGAAGCCATACCTCTTGGGAACTCCTCAAGACGGGACAAAATGTGATCATCATCGACAACAACTGCCATTCTGAGCTCAACGTCCTTGACAAACTTGACAACCTCATGGACTCACACTATACATCCTCTGAAATTCAACCAATCCTTGATTTTCACCAAGTCGATTACCGCAACCAAGAGCAAATGAGTTCCATCCTTTCCAGATACCAGAATGCACCAAATTCGGCAAAAGCATCCAAGATCACTGGAGTCATCCACTTTGCCGCATATAAAGCAGTTGCTGAGTCCTTCAAAAAGCCACTCCAATACTACTCCAACAATGTCGCTGGCCTTGTCGATTTCTGTACCATCCTCGGAGAGTTCCACATTAAGAACCTCATTTTCTCCTCTTCCGCCACCGTTTACGGTGAGCTCGCAAATCAAGGTGGCCGTCTCACCGAATCGATGGCTGACAGCTCTTCTTGCCATGGTTTGACTAACCCCTACGGACGCACAAAGTGGATGTGCGAGGCAATCTTGAATGATCTCGCCAATAGCGATAATGAATGGAACATCACTGCATTGAGATACTTCAATCCAATCGGCGCCGATGAGAGTGGCAAGCTCGGCGAGGACCCCAGCGGCGAGAATTTGATGCCCATTGTTGTCAAAGCCATGTCTGGAAAGTTGGAGGCACTCAGTGTTTTCGGCACCAACTGGGACACTCCAGATGGAACTGCAATCAGAGACTTCATCCATGTCTCGGACTTGGCTATGGGACATCTCGCTGCTCTCAAGAAATCTACAGCTACCAATGCGAAAACTGGTTATCACATCTTCAATCTTGGATCTGGAAATGGTAACAGTGTCATGGACATTGTGACCTCGATGCGAGAAGTTTCCGGCAAGGCAATTCCAACTATTGAGCAGGGACGCAGGGAAGGAGATGTTGGTGTCTGCATTGCAGAGCCAAGCAAGAGCTGGAGCGAATTAGGATGGAAGACTGAGAAGAGTCTCAAAACTGCTTGCTACGATGTCTGTCGATACCTTGGGTATGTTTCTTAAATTGTTTGTACTAAAGTTTCATGATTCACGAGTTTCTTTTTCTCTGTATTTTTACGAGGTTTTGTGGAGTTTCTGTTTTATAGATGATGAGAAATAATTTAATATTAATTGTATAATCTACTTCACGCCCTTTGCTTTGTTTGGGTGATTATGCGGTCGTCCTTTTTTCCCAAGTCGGAATCACTCGGTCTTGGTGGGAGTACGCTCTCCGTCCGCTACTACGGGGTTTTCAGAATCACATCTCCTTAGTCTTCAAACCATGGCTCGCACTACCACCAACGGCAACGTCGCCACGAAAAATGTCAACTTAGCTCTGGAACTCGCTTAGCGCCACCTAGTGAGCAACGGGGACTCCTTGTTTAGTTGACAGCCACCACCTCCTCCTTTTTCCAGACTTTTCTAGGCTCACGTCTGGTGGTACCTGACATGAAAATCCGCCCGTGGCTGCGTACAAGGCAGCCCGCTTGTCTTCCGCCCCTTTTCACCGAAAAACTACACCCACGTTTTTTTCGAGACTTTAGCCGGGTGCAAGATCTCGGCTTGCTTAGATTGCATCCTGTCATCCACGCGGTTTGCAAGCGAATTTTTGATTGACCTCCCTTGCCGCTCAGCTGGATATGGTTCACGGCACCATCCACACCTCTCAACCACGCAGTTAATTAATTTATATTGTGTTAATATTTTTGAGTTTCAGACTTTCAGCACAACTACACTTGTCTTTTCGACATAAATGAAAATATTCTCAGCTATGGCCTACTTCTCGGCCGTCATAATTTCCACAGCAGCACGGCATCACAACACCACTGCACGACTGCATACCCTTTGACAATGCAATTTATCCAAGTCGTCGACATCCCGCCTTTAGACTATCAATTCTTCTACCGTATGTCATTTGAGAGGCGAAATCTACCTAGCCTAAAAGCACATTGACCCTGCATCTGAAACTGTCTAGTTGGTAGCTCCAACCCAAAAGCAATCCAGGGCCAAGTTCGATGTCAGGAACAACAGGACCAAGATAAATGATAAGCCGAGAATTCAGCGACGACTTTCTAGTTAATCTATTTTTATTTAGGGTACGTGGAAAGGTGGAGAATGTGTAGTCTGGGAAATATGCGTGGGCCGTCTGGGATATTTCCATGAACTACTATTTAGCTGGGACGCTACTTTCATCCTCGGAAAATCCCGTCGGGGGTTTCTCCCGTTATTTTCTCTAGTGATTCGTCCGTCCCGCTGCAGAATAGGAATCGCCATTACTGAATAGCAACTATCACCAATTTTCTTCCAGAGCTTATCTCTGCTGGTCAGTCAGTGCCTAAGCCAGAGAAGTTCCGTTTTGTCCTCGGCAAAGGAACAACAAATATTGACCAAGATCACCGTTTTCTCAGCTGGGACTTGGAAGCTGTCCATCAATCTCTTCTCCATCTCTCCTCACCTCCACTTCTCTCTTCCCTCTCCTCTCCTTCCCTTTTCATCGACCTTTGCTACCTATACAACTACATGTAAACATAAACATGTCCGACCTTTGCTCGCAAAGCACTTCACTCTCGCTGCAGAACATGCTCAAGACGCACCATCTCCTTCTTTCCGACCCACCACCCTAGGGGTTCACGAAAAATGAATCCATGCGCAATAGTAAGTCAAAAGCAGCAGGACCAGTGATCGAGGATCACCATCCCCACAGAAAGCGACTCCCAAACCCATCTTACAACGCTGTCCCCCGAAGATTCATTCTCAACATCAACAAAACCAAATCCCACCCAACTCACATGTACCCACAACCAAGATAACACCAGAAGACAAAAGAACACTAAAGAACCAAGTGAGTTAATCCATATATATAAATCTCACGAATCCATACCTACTTATATCTACAGCCCAAAAAACGAGAATCACAACGGGAAAAAAAGGAAAGTGAAAAATGCTAGCAGGATTCCTAAAGAGGGAAGGGAAAGAATTACAGATATAACAACAAAAAAAAAGGAAAAACTAATAATAGCACAGAAAAGCTCGTCAGAGCAAGTAAAACATGCATTCAGCCTCCCCCAAAAGATAATGCCATGTATCTATCGTACCCAGCCCATCCCATCCAGAAACAAAACGAAAGAAGAGGGGGGATGCTATTTAGGTCGGTAATTGTAAGTAGTAGTAACAACAAAGGAGGGAAAAAGAAGAAGGCCTGTCAATATCAGGGCAGCAAGAAGGACGAGATTAAATCCAGTGCCACCCAGGAAAGAAGACAAGCTGATTAAACCCCTCCTTTCCTCCCTCCAAAAACCGAAATCAAAGCACCCCATTCCCCCCCAATTCCATCGCCATGCGGTTTATAGCACAGTTGGTTGATTGAATAAACAATCCTAGCCCCCCCCCCATGCCTTACGATTTCGAGAGACCTTGTGTACATGTGTTTTGCGTATTTCCGCCGTCTTCGCATCCACCCACACCCCACTGTTGCCAGCCAAGCCATCTTACATACCCTCATACTCTCCACCAAGATCATCCTCATCGAGATCGCCATCTTGAATCTCCTTTGCCATCTCACGCTCGCGCTCTCTCGCCTCTTGTGCGTTCTTGAGTTCTAATCGATGTTGGTTCATTGGGAAACGCATTGCCTGCACAATAATTAGTCATGGCGACAAGGGTAGATATTAGGGAATGTATCATACCTTGACACTTTCGTCATGGAGGCCTAGACATGCACGAATACGCTCATGGAAAGCTTCTCCAGGCTCTCTGGTTGCATACACGTCTCCAACCTCCTTGCTCTTCATGAAACCCCGCTCTCGATCCAGAGAGGCTTCTATGACGCCATCACGGATCGCCTTTGCCACAATATATTCCGCAGATTCCTCACTCTCCAGCTTCAATCGGATGCAAATATCACGAAGGGATATTCTCGAGTAGGACAAGGACATCATTCGAATTCCAGTCTTGATGACGTTCTGGCGAAGGCGGAGGATTAAGGTGTAGGTTCCATCTCGTCGGAAAGTGTCGCTGTGTTGCTTGATTGTGCTTTCGAATTCCCCGAGGAGTCCAACTCGTACAGCCTGAACAAGTTGCAGATATGGTTCCAAGGCACGCTCCATGCTAGCAACACGAAAGGTCGCACGTTCGGGGATGTCACCCATCAACAACTCCACCACTAGTTTCAACTTTGTAGCACTCTGCGAGAAACCTGCTGCGCTAGGACTCGATGGTGCCTTTCTTGTTGCTGCTGTGAGTTGTTGCTGGGCTTCGGTGTAACGTAATTGGATGGCTCTGATACGCCCTAGATAATATAAATATCGCGCAACTTGGTTGTTCGATGCGTTGTCAGGGAACTTTGTGTGCGTGACGAGGAGATCGGCTTGCGTGATGTGAGAGGTTGATAGGTAGTTTCGTAATAGCAGAACGATGACTGTGGATTGTGTATCAACGTCCTTTCGCAGCACGGCTGTTCTCAAGGCAGAGAGGAGAGCAGGTCGTAGAGAAACAACGGGAGAGGCAGGCGACGGAGGAAGAGGCTGCATTTGCTCAGCGAACATTGAGTAGTAAAAGTAAACGCGCGCAGAGAGCGAGTCCAGAGTTCGTCGATTCAATGAGTGTATCCGTTCTGCGAGATGCTGCGAGAAAACTACGCCCTTTTGTGTGATCTTGTTATCCAAGTAGTAAATCTGGGTCAGGATACCGAGGAAGATATCAACTTCTGGGATGATCTCCTTATGTTCCTTCTTCCCATTCTTGGTTGCTTTGGATTCGGAATCGATCTCCATCTCGGTCGAGGTTGCCTTAGTGAAAGTAGCATTTTCCCTATCGAGTGCAACCAACAAAGATCTCGCCGCAGGGCTGGTTGAGGGATAAGTCTCAGTGATGACTTGTGCGAGGATATCGGGTGTGAGGCGTTTGCGGATTGAAGAAATGGATCGGAGGGCTCGGAGGGTAAATCTGGCATCGAACAAGGTAACAGCGCGCTCAAGTAATGGGAAATTGCTCTTGATATCTACAAGAAGGGAATGAGGTTAGCAAACAAAGGGCAGAAGCGTAGAGGGACCATGATGCAATTCGCGTACCTGAAATAGCCTGGGTGACCGGATCAACCTTGACAGCCCCGTCGTCCTCCCGTTCTACCTCGCCGTCCATAGCAACATCTCCATCGGTGTCCTTCTTCGGTGGAGCGGATAGTTTGGAGGCCTTTGATGGCGGCACTACGACCGTCATCTCTTCCTCGCCTTCCTTGACCTTCTTCCCCTTCCCACCTTTCAAGGGATTGGGCGCATCGTCCTTCATCTCGACGTCCTTGGTACCATTGATGCCGTTCTCGACTGGTTCGTTGCCGTTGGTATGGGGTGTCTTGCTAGGCATAGCGACTACTCAAGCGTCCGTCAGGCGCCCTTTATGACCTAGCTCCTGATTGCTCTCGGCGATCGCGTTGAATCGAGGGACTTGAGTTGATATCGGTGATGGAACTTCAAGGCGACTCGGGGTGAGTGCGAGATTTGCGAGGTTTGGGTTTCGATGGAATATTTGTGGAATGTTGGTTTTGGAGTTGACGAGGTTGTTCAAGCTGTCTGCTGGGTGATTACAAGTACCCTTCTTTGCCAGGAAGCTTAAAGCAGTGTCACGTGCAGAATGAGGACGACGCGATTCATTGCCTGAAGTGGATCCTTGACAGCACCTCAACCTACTCACTCACTAACACAATTCAACTGAGTTATAAAAGCTCGCCTTGTTTTTTATATAAGAAAGCGAGGATGAATTTGAATTCTACTCACCCAAAATTTTGTTCACTGTGTGCTTTTCGAAACTCGTATGCCAGTTGTTACTCGCATGGAAAGTTACCTACCTGTTACCTACAAGTAGGTAGGTAGCTATTGACAAAACCAGTCTTTCTGCCTTGGTTTTGAGGTGTCAGTTCAGCTGCCACTATAAGGTCACGTGTTATCTTCGAGCTTTCAAACCTAGTCCGTGAGGAGTCTGCGTTCTGTGAAGGGTACTTGAGAATCTCTCAAGTTCTTTGACGAACCTCACACCTTAAAGGAGATTATATATTATCGCGGTATATGTTCACGTGACCTGGATAACATTGCCCAGGTGGGTGATCCATGACTCTGATACTTTGTGAAAAAGAATCCAGGAGGGTCTTATATGCCCTCACAGTAGTCCTAGTCCACTCTATTTTTAATTTAACAACGATCTTGTTGTTGATGGTCGCCGTAGCTACCGAAGCAGGGGGGGCGAGAGAGATACGGGGGTTAATTTGGCAAAATAGTCCGCGTACCTTTTTGTTCCTACCTGTACCTTACCACATTTCATCCAACGGGACGAAAATAAATTCTTTTGTACTTGAAACAGATACGAGAATCTCTCGTGCGGATCTTCACCTCTTTTCCATTCGGCAATCCTTGGAGTTCCAGCCCTGGCCCCCTTGACGTTGCATGCAGATATCTACTGTATCCAGTCCAGGTCCTAGGATCATGACATATAATATATTACTTTGTGCGTCTCTAGCCTGCCAAGTATAACTTCGGATGATGATTGGATTCGGATTCTAATCGAGCTAGTCACCTCGAGCTGACCCTTTTGGCCACCCTTTGACGAACTCGGATGTCGTTTCTTTAAAACTCCGGGATCTAGCGGGATGGGACGAACCCAAGGTGGAAAGGCTTTTGAAGTTATCGAAAGCATGTTGACTTCCAAATCGCGGAGATGACGAGGGATCTGACCTCATCAACCCGCGACTCATCACCCATACGCAAGACAACTCAGACGGCATGGAAGTAATTTCCAACATCTTCGTCAACACGCTTAGCCAGTTGGTTCCGATCGTTGGTGTATTTGACATCGCATCCCTCCCCCTTTCACTTTTTGTCCCTCCCTTACTCTTTTAAATCTTTCGTATAAATTTCTTTCGTTTAGATATTTACGATGCGTGGTTCCGGTTTCATCAAATACTTATTGGCATGGCCCTTATTTAGCAATTTGGCTTCAGCTATCACCGCAAACAGCACCATTCTTATCTTTGCAAGGGATACTTACTCCTCCTTCTCGGCAACCTCTGGACTTGATGGTTATGGTATCCCCTACCAGACTATAATTGTACCGAAAGAAGGAATCACACTGCCTGTGTTAAACTCGACCAAAGCAAGTGGAAACTATGGAGGATTTATTCTTGTTGGCGAAGTGACCTATGAGTACTCGACTGGTTGGGCGAGCGCCCTCACCGCACCTCAGTTTCAACAGATTTACGATTATCAAATGACTTTTGGAGCTCGCATGGCGAGACTGGATGTATATCCATACGGCGCATTTGGTAGGTTATTCCTGGTTCATTTTTGCTTAACAGCAACTCTAACACGTTCTCTAGGCGTTGAGACGGCGATTGCGGGCCAAGGATGCTGTGGCAGTGGAATTGAACAGTTTGTCAGCTTTTCAAATACGACCGCTTTCCCCACTGCAGGTCTCGTAAAGTAAGATGATGCAAGTACTCGTGGTTCGCATATTCTAACAATCAATAGAGGTGCTACGATGACTACTCAAGATATTTGGCATTATCCAGCCCGAATTACTGACCCATCAACCACAACTGAAATTGCACAGTTCAGCCCTGCTGGGGACTTTACCGATACTACAACGGCTGCAGTGATCAATAACTATTCTGGTCGTCAACAGATGGTCTGGTTCACTGGATTTGCAACACAATGGTCTGTGTCGTCAAATTTCTTGATGCATGCTCATATCAATTGGATAACCCGCGGCTTATGTACGTTCCCACTTCCTCATATCTTGGTTTCGTTGTAATCATATAAGATTCCTAACACGTTTGCTAGATTCCGGTAGAAAACGAATGTTCTTTGGTACACAGGTCGATGATATGCAGTTAGCAACCACCCTTTACCAGCCATCTTCGTCAAGATTCAGAGTTCGAGAATCGGATTTGGACGAACACGTCGCATGGCAAAAGAGAATCAACGCCCGCCTCCCCGCTGGCTCATCTTTCGTTGTTGAGATGGGTCACAATGGAAATGGTAATGTTGAGTGGGCCATAAACCAAGGATCCGACGGCATTTGCAACCCAAAAGTCCCCATCACATATTCACAGCTGCCGGCACCACCACTTGAGTTCCAAAAAGATCTCGGAACCGGAGCAAATGTTTGGCCCGCCACCCCTACAAGTTACCCTTGGACCAAAGCATGTGTTCAACAAGATCCTGTCGGCGCTTGGTTCATGAAGCCGGCCAACCGTGACGCCTTTTTGCACGTCTCTCATACTTTCTCTCACGAGAATTTGAACAATGCAACTTACTCCGACGTTAACAAGGAGATGAAATTCAATATTGCCTGGCTTAACCAGACAGGTATCTCTGCTGGAAGGTTCTCCAAGAACTCGCTTATTCCTCCGGCCATCACAGGCCTCCATAACGGTGATGCTATCAAGGCATTTTTGGATAATGGTATCACCACCGTGGTTGGAGATAGCAGTCGACCTCCACTCCTGAATCAAGTTTGTTCTTTATATCCTATTTTTGAGCACCTTAGCTGATTCTCAAACAGGATAAACCCTTCTGGCCATTGATCAGTAATGTTGCAAACAACGGCTATGCCGGTTTAACTATTCTTCCTCGATGGCGTAAGATTTTCAATTTCCTAGAACACTCTCTCCCTAGTGTCATCAAAAGCTAACTGCTATTTCATAGCTACACCAATCTACTACAACTGTGATATGGCCAATTGTACACTCAGCGAGTGGATCGAGACTTCCGGTGGATACGGAGGTTTCAGTTCTCTAATTGACTTTACCCGAAGGACGGAGACTCTACACTTGCTTGGTTTACATCACGATGCGTAAGTTGATCGAAAAAGGAAAGTTACTTTATTACGAGCGTTTTGACTGATCATCACAGATTCATGTTCCATCAAGCAAATATGAGACTTGGCGACACCCCCACATTTACAGCTGGAAGTGAAGTTGGAGAGTTCTCTCTCCTTCAAATCTTTACCGAAGTTGTTCTTCAAGAAATGATGAGATTGACAACATGGCCCGTAGTCACGCTCGGTCTCGCGGATCTTGGAACGGCTTTTACAAACAGAATGAAGAAAGAGTAAAACTCCCACTCTCCCCCCAACCTCGAAACAACTGCTAATAAACTTCAGTCAATGCAATCCTAGTGTTATATATACCATGACCGATGGCAAATCAACAGTCGGTACGCCAGCAAAATTCATCACCGGTGTCACCGTTACCGCAAATGGCAACACCTGCTCGGTCCCCATTCCTGTTACAGTTCCCGGTGATGCGTCGACTCCTTCCGGAGCCACCAGAGAGAAATTAGGAAGTGATCCACTTACTATCTGGACCAAGTTGTCTGGAAAGGCAGTCACTATCACTCTGACTACTCCTGTCGCTATCTAGACATTTTATATTTATCTTCAAAAAGAATTTTGGTGTTTAGGGGAGCTATTTAATGGTGGGGGTTCAATTCTTGTTCTTATTTAGCAATTGGATTTTATATATTTTTATTTTGAGGAGGTGAAATTCGGGCTTTTGCTGGGACCATGAAATATTAAAAGTACTTGCTTTAACTCGAGTCAATTCTCACACCAGTTTGCCATGACCTGTTGATGAGATCAACATGTAGTCATCATACTTGGAAGCAATTTCATTATTTGAATACTCGTACAAAGGAACTCCCCTTTCCTTTAGTAATTGCCTTGAGTTTTAATGATAGGAAATCGTGGTGCAAAAGTATGAAAATATTACAAAATTGCTTTTAAATACCATTCATTCTCTGTTTATCTATATGATCCAGTGCTCAATGCTGTTTAAAGTTGTCGTCACGAGCACCCTCGGTTCTCGCTCTCCCACTCTCGTCCGCGCCAGCAGACACTGATGTAAGATACTGCTTGAACGAGCCCGTCATTTCACACACCTTCTCGAAGTCTATTCTTTCCAAAAGAGCCTTATCCCCTTCCTCCTTGTCTTCCAACTCCGCAAAACGATACTCGGCCAGAGCTACGGCAGTTTGGAACGCTTTATTTTGGGTCAACATTTTCCACACGAACTTTGATTCCAACTTACCATTTCGAATTTCCCTTCCATTCCATGGTATGGATTGCATCTCTGGGTCATGAAGAACGTAATTCTTGGCACTTCTACTAACTCCGATCTCCTTGCGCCGCTCAGACTCCAGCTTGTCGAAAAATTGGGTCCAGACCTTTCGCCTGTATTCATCCGTGAAGTTTTCGTAATGAATAACAACGTGAATTCTTGAAATAAAGGCGTCATCAAAATGCCCTACTCGATTTGTAGTTAAAAATAAAATCCCGCTGTAGTACTCAACCGTTCGGAGAAAGACTAAGTAGAATCTGTCAGCACAGATTTCTAGTAGATTGTCTTGGGGATGGCCGGCTTACTTGATACCAAACTATTTCTATGGATGTCTGTAATCACTCGCTTCTCAAGAAAGATATCAGCTTCGTCCACGAGCATCACGGCTCCCCATCGCTCTGCTAAGCGAAACCATTTGGACAGATTCTCTTCCATTTTGGATTCGTTCGTGCCAATGTTTCCTACAGTCAATGAGAGCAACGGGCGCCCAGTACTCTCAGATATACATTCTAGAACAGCAATCAGTATCAATCAGTCAATATAAAAAGACCCTCGCGTCTTGTTGAACAAACCAGCTGTCTTGGGGCGAGGTTAGCGATCGCTTGCCGAAATTTGAGGGTGCACTCAACGAACATATGTTTTCCCCACGCCTGGGCTCCCATGTAGTAAGAAAATTTGACCTTCTCCTTTATCCTTTATAAAGTCCGCCGTCCAGGGTTTCGTTCTTCCCTTGCCCGTTGTGGAGCCGTTGTCTGTGTATTTTTTGACGAGTGCCTTGATCAAAGTAAGTCTATCAGGGGGCATTACTAGATTCTCGATGGCTCTCAATTTAATTTGTGGGGTTGAGCAACACTCCACGTTCAGAGGCTCTGTTTTCGTATTTTGTCAGTCTTTGAAAGAAGACAACAATTATGAGAAACGTACCCCATTTTCGAAGCCCTGTAAGCAAGAAGCCCATCACTCTTTTAGGGCAAAGTAGATACCGATGTTTAGATATCTCACCAGTAAATGGATCTTCAAGGTCCAAACTCTTGGTTTGCTTTGGGTCTATGTTGTCATACTTTGACCATATAAAGTTTGAATCTCGATTTCTTTGATGATTTTCCTTGCAGTCATCGCACTGACATAAAGAAACATCTTCCGACTCTTGTAATTCGCCAAGGGTAGGCCTCATCATGAGATTGAAGGTGTATTCCTTGTATCCTCGCTCTCCCTTCTGAGGACCTGCTTGTTTTTGAAAGAAACGTTGATTCGTATCAGGTGTGAAATAATCATAAAAGGCAGTGTTGTCGATTATGACTCTGCCATCATACTAGGAGTGATAGAATAATTTAGCATATATAGTGTGGTAGATCTCAGATGATATCGGCTTACCCATCGAATCTTGTTTCCTAAAGATTCCCCAGAATATTCCATTTGGGAGCCCAATAGCATACCGAAGAACTTTTCCCCTCGGTTTTCAAGTCTTGTTCGTAAAGCACCGCCATCGACTTTGTCTCTAAACTCGCACGGGTAGACGTTCAGGGAGGTAATCTCCCTATTTCCATCGAAGGGAAGAATGATAATGTTGTGCTGACGTCGGCCGACATGTCTGCCGTCAAAATCCAGATACCAGAGTTTGACGTGGTAGGCCCCTCGTTTATCCAGCACAGAAGGTTGAAACTTCAACCCTGAGACCACAAAGGCTGAAGAACTACCATCAATCTCAGCATAAACAGTCATGCCGGGCTTGATCAATAGCCAAAGCATGGCAAATGTAGCAACTGCAGGTGTCTGCTCATATCCTTTCTTTTCGTCTCGTATCGCCTGTTCCTTGTATGGTTGAAGATAGCCCAGAATCACACTAATGTCTTCGAAGGTTTCGCGATTGCATGGCTCAATGTCCGTCCTTTTGTGAACTGGATGGTCACGAAAGGTCTCGCGGTCTTCGGCTCCGGAAAAGGTTCTTTTGTAGGCCTCGAGAGAATCTAGGTGATGAATGAGAATGGGATATGGTTCAATTACTTCCTGCATAATATATCCAAATTAGTTCTGCTCCTTGTAGAAATACGCTTAGGAATGACGCGGGATTAATGTTGTCTGCTATAAGTAAAGTGGAAAAGGGTAAAGAGAATGAAATTTCAGAAAAGACCCACGATTGAGTTTGCCACGAGACTTATGTCCGGCCAATATGATACTAGTTTCTGAAGAGCGTGGATGAATGGTCGAGAGTAAATCCTTAACGCGGTTCCAAGGACCTCCACATCAATTTCCTTGTTCCCGATGATTTTGCGATCAAGAACCTGCGCTCTTCTCTTGATTGGATGGATAGAGCTTTCATCTGAAATGTCGGTTTGCAGAAGAGTCAAAACTTCCATAATTGTCGTTACGGTGCCAACACTTGTCCCATTGGCTTTAGCTATTGGTGATTTCGTATTCAGCATCGCCATTTCTGGAATTATCTTGGGGGAGAAAATGTGTGAAACAGGAAGGTGAGGGTGTTAAATACCTTCGGCGGCTTCAAGATCGAAAGGACCACTACAAAATCAACACATCAGTACATCTGGGCATTTGAATGGAAATTTAATTATCAATTCCACTGCCAGTATATACTGGCGGTAGAAGGAATGCGATAGGGTCATGAGAACCTTCCATGATAAATAAAGTATGGAAAAGAAATTTGCTACTCACTCCAAGGGATCAATTCCGAGTGACTGCGGATAATCTTGGAGTCAGTATTGCGATTTTAAGAAGTGCGGTTGAGCATGAAGAGACTAAAAAACATCCAGAAGGGGGAAATATTTCAAACAATACCCACCTTTCCCTTAACGTCAAGATATTTGACTTTGTACTCAATGCGACTATCTTGCTTGCTTTCACTAGGCCTATCACATTTGCTTGGCTCTTCCTTTGTTGTCGAAGTCGCTCTCTCCTCTTCCACGGGCGCTGGAACAACAGGCGAGAGATTGACTCTACATACTGGGCAGAGGGATATTCCCCATCCTAGTAAATTGCCATGGCTCTTCCCGTTGATTGAACAATACAGGAGAGCTTGATTGGGTTCTGCAGCTGATTTTTGAACGATTGAAAGCGTCTTATTTTCGCTCTCGTCCTTTTTGGCTTCTGGTGCTGGACAGAGTTTGGTAGCAGCTGGAGCGGCCTCTGAGATGTCCTCTGCGTGGGTGTCTGAAGGAATGAC
Source organism: Hymenoscyphus scutula (assembly GCA_001399465.1). NCBI lineage: Eukaryota > Fungi > Ascomycota > Leotiomycetes > Helotiales > Helotiaceae > Hymenoscyphus > Hymenoscyphus scutula. The sequence continues at coordinate 34,422 of LKTO01000100.1, read as the reverse complement.
CCTAGTTTGAACGACACTTCCTTTTAGCTCCTCGGACCCATTGTTATGAATGTTTGGTGGAGAAGTTGTTGTGAAACTCGGAACCATTCTGACGAGTTCGATCGGTCTGTTTTCTTGCCAATCAGCACCATGATTCATTACTCCCAAAGGTTAGATAACTGACAGGTAACAAAAGGACTTCGGAATATACGTAGTTCCGGACCGAATACCCAGTGGTAACTGGCTCTGAAAATGATATCTTTTCGTGTATTTTGTTGGAAAGTGGGAGATAGCGACGAACCGGAAATCCAGGGGGCTTAGAAACCCGCCGTTGCCTCACTTTGGTTTTGGGGGGCTGGAAGTGTACGTCGTGGGATAGATTTGATTTGCTGAGAGGTCTTAGTTTCGAGATGCAATGCAATGTTCTTATCAGCCTTAAATCCTTCTTGCTTACTGCAGCAATGTGGCTGGCTCAAATTGACGTCTTATTTGCTGGACTGAACAAGGATCGTAATGGAGCAGAAAGAGAGGGAGGAAATTGCTCTTGAACTTCTTGGGCATTTTAAAGTATTTAGCCTCAAATATTTTGAACGATTGATTCACTGTGGTGAGAAAAGACGAAACAGAAAGAGCCCCCCCAAGTATTCTGGGCTGTTTCAAATAAGAAGGAAGCTGCAAGAACGAGATCTAGGTGACCATTTCTGATTCCCGATATAGTGAACAAGGCTTACCCCGCCACCAAGCGGTGAGCAACCGCCAAAGGTGTAGCCTCAAAATCGTAACGACTTTCTCTCGCCAACGCGTTACTTCTCCATCCACATCCATGGCGGGAAATAACATCGAATTCGAGGCGACACGACTCGTTAGACAGTATAGTCTAGACGCCGAAGGTAGACTGCCTTGCAATACGGTTGCTCGGGCTGTCACTCAATTAGAGGAGATCAAAACAACCTCGGAGCGCAAGAAAGAGTTTGAGCTCCAAGAATGGCAAAAGTGGTTACGATTCGAAGACCCGGAAGAGTAAGATAGCCCGCTGCGCTGGAGTGTAGTATGAGTCTGCTAATAAGATACGAAGAACTGCTGAATTGGCTGAACTAGAGAGAGAATGCAAGAATTTGAAAGAGGCTTGGGAAGATTTCAAGATGAAAATATGCGACTTAGACAGACAGCTACCAATCTATCAAGGTGTTCCCAATATTTGGACTGTCAAGCAGACTGTCGCTCTGGCGGAACAAGAGTGGGCAGCGAAAAAAGAGACAAGAGTTGGAAAAGTCAAGGATTACTTCTTCTCCTTTTGCGAAACCCTAGACACTCACTCCCAAATGTTTCGAATATTTCCTCAAGGCGACAAATATACCAGTCTATTTACAGGAGTTATATCCTCAATTGTAAAGGTAGTTGAAAACTTGGGTGGAAAGTGGATGTGGCTTACAACAACAAACAGGCTTCAGCCCGACATCATGAGACCGCCGAAGGATTCTCTCGGGCGCTGGCTGAGATAAGTGGTGACATGAGATTTATCAGAAAACAGAGCTCGATTCATTGCACTCAGGGCATGAAAAATCTCGTCGTGAAGCTCTACATCAAGTATTTTCATTTCCTCTGCGATGCGATGAAGTGGTATCATTCCCCGGGACGACGATTGAGAAAAGCATTCAACCAGAAGTTCTATACGGATGAAGTCGAGAAGAAAGTGACCAATATCAAAATAATCGTCGGCCAAGTCGTGAGAGAGGCAGCACTTGAAGATCAAGAAATTACCCGACAGAACTTTGATGCCACGAAGGCAATTCATTCCGAAATACGAAGTGTTAAAGAACAGTTGAGCAATCTCGAGAATTTGTTTGGCAAAGTTGGAGAGGCAGGCCAATTAGGTTTGATATCCACTGCGAAGAGGCTTTTGCACCAGGAGGCACTTGCCGATATCATTTCGGGAACTGAATCGCTCCTTTTGACGGATGGCAAGGTAGTGGCTGATTCACCCAACACTGGTAAGAATTCGTCCCCCTTGAGGTTTTCTATCTAACGATGGCCGAGAAGCTGTGGGGTGTAGTAAAGAAGAATTGGAATTCGAGTCCCGCCATCTCGACAAATACATCTCCAAACCAGCTTTGCGTTTTCTAGCCCCGGGCACGGAAAGCTCGCAAGTGTCGGGAGAAATAGTAGCACGTCTCCAGTCGTGGATATCGGCTGCCACCTCCCAAACACTCTGGATAATAGGAAAGCCCGTATTTCCATCGGAGTCTTCGATTGCTGCTGCACATGTAACCACGATATCATCTGCTTCAGGGACTTCGGTACTCTCCTTTCTTTTGGGCGCCGAAAGCTTCGGATCCTCGGGGCCAGATTCATCAGGAGATAGTTACACAGTTGACCATCTTATAGCTTTGCTATATTCTCTGATCCGTCAACTCATAAGTTTTGCACCTGATCTTGTTGAAGACGCTCACGAAATACGCTTGTTTCTTCCACTTCTCGACGGCACGCAACCAAGCATTCCCAAAGCTCTCAATCTCATTCAGGGTCTTCTTAAATCAGCGCCCCCGCTTCTCCTTTGTGTGCTTGATGGTCTTCATCTGTTGGATCATCCCAAAACCAACGAGTTCATTGATCAGCTTTTGGGAATACTTGTCGAGAATTCTGGAGATCGGGTATTGAAAATCCTGCTTACGACAAACGGATTTTGCTCGGCGGGTAAGAAGGTTGCTTTCTCTGATCGATTGGATTGTAGGACATTGCCCAGAAAGAGGCCAGGCAAAGCGTCTCCGGGAAGTCGCTCTATCCAAAGACTTCACACCGCATAGTAAACACATTAGAATTAGGTGTGATCGCGATCAATTATCGCGTTCGCTGTGTGTCAATAAACAGAAAACTTAGCGGAAAAGCCACATTTCACGTGATATTTACAGAAAAACATTAGACGCGCTTCTCACACAGTAGCGCCACACCATCTTCAAAATCAAGCTCAAGTAGATGTTTTGATTCAGATCGAGAAATCGAGGCAAAATCCGGCACTCCGAGCTTCGGCGGCTCGGGCGGCTACAATGATGCTGGGGTACTATTACCTTACGTACATCCATGTATTTATCCATGCTCTTGCATGTTGAGTCAGCAGTTCTAAATTTATATCCAGCAACCTGGAAAACAGGAAATCCACTGAGGAAATTTCCCTAAGCGTCACGTTATCCTTCCAACGTCGAACTTACCAACGTGTACCTCGTCTCCCCAAAACCCTGATCTTGATGACCGTTCTTTCGCGGTTTCGATTTCCTAGCCCGCGCTGATGCAGATAATAATTGGAAAGCATCAAGGTCGAGCCGGGAATATTGGGGGCGGCGCCGGCGGCGAGAAGAACCAACGCAGAGCAACGCCAAGGAGTAGATCTGGATGTTACACTTGCAAGTGCGTTTATTCTGCATCACATATACTGGAAAGATATCTGGAGTCTCTCAATCTAACCCGTAACGAAGAATCCGCCACATAAAATGTGATGAAGGACTTCCTGAATGCAACAGGTGTATTCATATTGGGAGAAAATGTGAATACACTGATCCCACCAAGAAAGCCAAATCTGCCCCCTCGGCTTCACGGAAAACCAAGAAAGTCCCCGGGGAAATCGTCTTCTCTATGGCAGTCAACGATCCCCTGAAATCCCAGTCTTCACTAGATCTCCCCTCGCCAATTGTTCGTCAAGACACTTTACATTTTCAATATTTCCGGGAGATAGTGGCCTCCTCGTTAAGCTGGAGCATCGATTCCGAGTTTTGGAAAAGATCTGTGCTGCAACTTTCTGATTCCGAGGAGTTTATACAACAAGCCGTTGTTGGTCTTGCAAGACTGCATCGATGTCAGATTCTTCCTGTAGCCGAAAGGGTGAAAGAACAACGGGAGGCTAGTACCCATTATAATACTTCTTTGAGACTTTTAAATAAGAGACTTGATAGCTCTAGCACCGGTCGAGAGCTCGCTCTTTATGGATGCATTCTTTTCATCACACACGAAACCTTATGTGGATATAATCTTCGTGCCATGAGGCATATGCATGGCGGTTTAGCAATATTGGGTGAAGTTCTCTCGAAATCATGGGTAAGTACCTCTCTCTCGGGGGCCCTCGCTGGTATTGCTAACACTGAAAGAAATTCCCCGAAAGCTTAAGAGAAATAACTTCACAATTTTCACGCATTAATGTTATAGCTTCGACGTATCCCTCATACAGCTTCTACGCAAAAATAATACGCCATCCCGAAGTCCCCGAAAAATTTCTCCATGGCGCACAAGCATATGATGTTCTCTGCGATATCATCACTAGAGTTCAAAATCTCCGAAACTTGGGTTCGGAACACCATTGCCAATACATTTACGCTGTCATGCCTTCTCATCTCCCTCTCGAAATCAAGCAGACAGAAGTAATCATGGATCAATGGATTAAAGCATACAGAGCACTCGAAGCCTCTCCCAAAAGTCTGGTGAAGGACCCCAGAGTCTCCAACACAATTCCCACAAAGACAATCATGACACAATACCTCGCCGCTCGCATAGAACTTTCCATGGTTATCTACACCGAGGAACTAGCATACGATGACTTTACAGAAATGTACAACGAAATCAACGACCGAGCAGCTAACATCATTACGAGCCCAAACTATCTCCGCTCCGTTGGAAGCTTCGGAATCATCCAACCACTATGGCTTGTAGCAAACAAATGTCGAGATTGGAAAATTCGAACACGAGCAATTGACCTATTAAATAAATCTGGTGGACAAGGACTGTGGACAGGAAGATCAATGGCCGCCGGAGCCGAATGGGTTGCTGAGAAAGAACATATTGATGAAGATGGAAACTTCCATGAGTTTGTACCTGAAGAAAGGCGATTACGGAGACTTGAAATAGCCACAGGGCTCTTAAAAAAGAGTGTTTCGATCATCGGGGCGAGGAGAGATGTTGATGGGCATTTTACTTATGTGACGGATGTTGTGAGTTGTGTTCCGGGGAGTAAGGAAGTTCATGGTGGGGACTTGGGATACTTTGAGTCAAGATGGAAGGCGTACATGATGTCTATACCAAGTACAGCTGGTACACCCACGTGAAAATAGAGTCATTTATATCACATGTTGGATTGGGAAGGTAAGAGGATAGTTCACATTTTTGGATTAGATTTTGTTTTTGATATTATTTTCTGTATTTTGTCGCAAGATGCCTTCCCAGAAGGCCTCTCCCATCAGCGGTAGGACTCGCACATGCATCCTGACTTCACCGCCTTGAAAGTTCTACATCATTCCACCATATCAAACGTGTCCGCAAACTCAGAGAGAAAGAACCACACTTTCATACATCAAAGCCATGACGGCACGTAATACACTTGAACTTCTTGCTGTTCCTAGATGCCTGCTTGGCAGTACTCAAACTAACATCGTGACCAGACTTGCATAACGGACATTTTGGAACTGAAACAGAAGCTCCTGCAGTCTGAAAAGCAACAAGATCCTTCAAAAAATCTTCTCCGCTCGCATCTCTTTTGGCGGCATGAGCCACCTCTCTCAGAACCATAGCAGTGAACGTGCTTTCCTTCTTGCAAAAATTGAAAAACTCGTCACGGTCCATTAATTCTTTAAAGTGTTTAGTAGGAAAGGCGATACAAAGCTCCCGGAGGGGGTCATCAATATCAGGCGTGGATTTAAGTATCCCTAGCAGATAGATGAGTCAGTAAGTTGCTCTTAAGGAACGTCTTGGTATTAGGATGATACTCCTAGAAATGAAGGATTGAAAGAAGGAAAGGAAACAAACATTCAACAATGTCAGTGAACACATCGAGGTGGTCTTTCGACAATTCTTCCTTTAACTTTTCCAGTGCCAAATCCTTCAAACCTTAGATATGGTATTTATCAGCAATGATGTAGACCTTTGTATGGACTGTCAACGCCATGTCGTAGGACTCATAGTCCTTCTTAGATTCGCCATACGGCTCCTCGGTGGAGGCTTGAGTATTCGTTGGACCACGGAAGGCATCATCGATAATAGCTGGTGTGGGAAGGGTCTGGATAGAAACTTCATGACTTGGGGGACCTTCCGCTTCTTTGAATTCGTAGTCATCCGTGTAAAGGTGACCATGTGATCGACGATGTGTGGTTCATCTACTGGGAGATCGACGATTCCTTCCTCAGCTTCCTAGGGAAATTTTAGCTTTCGCCCAAGCCAGGAATTGATAAACAGCCTAATACCTTAAATCCGCTATTAAAACAAGCAGCTAGAAAACTCGATTGCGGACAAATAATATTCTTGTGAAGATGAAAGACTCTATTACGGCAACTAATCTTAACGTCTGAGTATTTTGGATCTCCGAGTAGCCTGGGTATCGCATTAGTTGATTATCCCACTCTTTGAATAATTATAACGGGTGAGGATCTCTGGAAAGATAGAGGGAATGAGGCGGGAAGCTTACGATGCGACGACAGCAGCCTTGTCAGTCTTGACCCGCTTCGCAACAGATGAAGTCGCATCCATAACTGGTCGTTTATTCTATGTTTCCATCAGTCGTTATCCAAGCTGAGTCTGGAAGTTGAGTTTACCATCGAGAGTCGTGGATTGTTTGCAGATGCGTTGGGGGGTGGGAGTTGAATACATTTATAGTTGAGGTTCCACTTTGAGCGTGATGTCGATGGCCAATTCACTCTCGCCCACCTAACCCGCCAGTTTCTCGACAAAAAGGGCAGGGATTAGTTTTTGTCCTTGCTCCACAAGGTTTTGACCAATGAACTTTTATGCTTCAGAAGTTTACGCGTAAGATACACTCGAGTTTGTTACACAGTATCTAGATTAATATTAAAACCAGAGTTGGAGTTGAGAGAAGGGCATTTAGAAAGGAAAGAATCTCAGGAAACCAGTATATTTGTATGTAAAACTTCTTGCCATTGCTTTGGAGCCGTAAAAAGAAGATTTTGTAAGGAGGAAGGGAAGTCAAAATCTGGCTCGCCCTCACAATTAGCGGATGCAAGTGTAGGATTGAATTTTTGTTCAGAATCGTGACAGACCTAGATGTCTAGAACTACCCTCCCACAACCTAGCTGTTTAAGAGTCCCGCAAAGTCCAGACGTCCTCGAAAGCCCTTCCACAACATCCGGCACGGAACAGTTCATCTAGACCTTTGTGCACCCGATTTCTACGTATACCAAGCCTTTCAGCAATACCATGAACTCGCAAAGGACCAATGGATCGCAATAACCCATAAATTATAATCGCATCTCGCCAAAGCGCCTCTCTTTCGCGCCTAGCATGTGTAGCCTGTTTCAAAACAGCCGCAGTGAATCTTCCATCTTTCTCACAAAATTCGTAAAACTCTCCTCTGTCAATCAAGTCTCCTAGGTTCTTAATGATAAACTCAATGCAAGGCTGTCGGAGGAAGGTGTCATTCTCAGGTGTGTTTTCAAGTATCCCTAGAAAACCGGAAAGTCAGTAATTTCCTACCCAGAAAAAGTGTTTCACTCACAGTTCATCACGTAAGTGAAAGTATCAAGCTCCTCTTCGGATAGATTATTCTTGAACTTGTCCTAAGCTAACTCCTTCAAATCTTGGATATCGAATTTATCGGCGATCACATAAACCTTTGCCTGGACTAAAAGCTCCGACTTCTCTGGGTCTTGGTTTGCTAAATCGATGGTAGGAGCATGGACCTGAGCTTCTCTGTGATTTTTCGCTATTTGCGTCTTTTGGTAATCATAATCATCGGTGTATAAGAATTCGATAAGGAGTTCAACGATCTGAGGTTCATCATCGGGAAGCTCGACGATTCCCTCCTGGGCTTCTATCTTCAAATCAGCTCAGTTTCTTCGAAGTACTTTGTCTGTATTCCATGCTCATCACTCCGTAGCAACAAGTTGGGAATCATTCTTCTAATCCATCTCAAAGTATTTGGCAATCCCAGCTCTTCCCTATATAGAAACTCACCCTAAATTGACCATTCACACAAGCATCGAGGACTCGCGAACGTGGATAAACGATGATGCGATGAAGCCAAAAGACCTTGCCATGACAATGACTGGAGGTCGGAATTCTTTGTGTTGCCAAGTTGACTAGATATTGCTTCAGCAAAATCTCGGTGATGTTCAAGCGCTCTCGTGGAACACTTTGGATAGTAGGTACTTACGAGGCAACTACAGCAGCGACACCAGTCTTGGGTGGGACGACCGCCTCATCTTCAATTTCTTGCTTGATTGGATTGCTCTTGTACTGGTTAGCTTTTAGTTCCAATTCAGGTATATCTGTGCCAGAAGTTCAGCAGAAGGGTTGGTATGAACTCACCATTGTGAAGTTGCTTAAATTCTTGACGAAGCTTGAACAAGTCTGAGGTATGGTATCCGGGAAGGGTTATTTATATTTTCTCCCTGCTCGCTTGAGGGTGATGCCAAGACAATTTACACCCAGTGAATACAATTGTTGCCTTGAAAATGAACTTCAGTCCGGGATGATGCCTATTCCACGAAGGACCAGATTGGTTTTCCCAAGTTAATATGAAAAGCAAGAAATTTAAGAAGAATGAAGAAACACGCAATTGTGTTTTATACTTTCAATTACTGTCAAAGGCCTATTCTAGGAGATTTATATATTACTTATAGTCAGTGTAGAGAATATTTTAACTATTGTAGTTTTAGTATAGTTTTAAATCCTGAAAACTAACTATAGTTCTAGTATAATTAGTAAAACTAAGTTATAAATTAAGTAAAACTAACTAAGCTAACTATATAGTTTTAGTAGAACTAAGTTAAAATACTTTATTATTAAGAGTATAATTAGTTAACTTCTAGCTCCTTTATAACTAATTTATCTACCTTCTTATAAATAGCTTTATCTTCGAGTATTTATATCTTCTTTTTAACTACTTCCTCTATATCTAATAGACTAAACTAACTCTTAAGGTATATAAGAGCGTTTATTAAGAGTATTGTGAGAGGTTGTACCCGTAGAGTTGTCTTAGTTGCCTAGCGACTAGTAGTGGTAATAGTGATGTCAATGGTGGTAGCGATTTACGTAATACTTATAGAGGACATATAGCTATATCTACTATATATAGAGAGGGTCGGACTCTACGTTAGAACAGTAGTTGTTCGTCCTTGTACAAAGTCTACCTCTATAGTTCAATTCACGAGTATTTGCTACACGCTCTAACAAGTATACCGAGCTAACTCCTTTAATCTATAATAGTGATTTTAGCGCTAGAGAATAGTTATTCTAGCTCTATCGATATAGCTAGAATAGAGAGTATATCGAGAGCTATTTAAGAGAGATTTAAGTATTACTTTTATTAGATAGACTTAAGCTACTATTTAAGAGAATCGCTATATAATAGTATATACTTATAAGAAGAGGTATAATAGAGCTTATAATTATCGCTAGAAGATTAATTATTAACCTCGCTTAAGGTGTTATAAAAGAAGAGAGAGAAGAGGTTATTATCGTCGGCTACTATAGAGGTAGATTTCGCCGCTATCGCCGCTATTACTAAGTGTAACGAAACTTAAACTATCTAATAAAGGTAATCGTTTCGACAGGTTAGTTACTATATAGAGAGGTTCGTATTATAGGTTGTTTACTTAGAGATAAACTTGTTACTTATATAAAGTAGTTAAAGCTAAAAGGTATTAATAACTAAGTGAACTAAGTTAAGTATAAAGCTTCTATCTTATAGTAGATATACTAGTCTTATATAGAACTCTCTTACTCTTAGAGTCGCATACTTACTTATCGAGCTAGTAATCTACTTACTAGATTACTAGGCGACCTAGTAAGCTGATTATAACGAAACTCAATCTATCTAACTAAAGGTATCGTTTCGACGGGTTAGTTGCTATATAAAGAGGTTTATAGCGCGGGTTATTTACTCGGAGGTAAACTTATCACTTGTACAAAGTAGTCAAAGCTAAAAGGTATTGATAACTAAGTAAACTGAGTTGAGCACGAAGCTCCTATCTAATGGCAGACATGCCAGTCTTATATAGAACTTTCGTTCATTCTGGATCTTGCTGGAGCTTCAAGCTCCTGCAAGCTCTCCTGATCATGTGACCTCTATGGCCAAAGATACAAGTACACAAATATCACCTCTTCCTTCCATCAATCAACAGGTTTCTTGCCCAGTTGTGCGATGGTGGCATCGACGAATTGGATTCAACTCTAGGAGTGCTCGCAAACCTGGGATCTAGGTCTACTCTGAAGAGTAGTGTCAGCTCTGGGAGCCCGGATCGATTGATACGCCATGGACCCTTGGAAAAGATTACCAAAAAATAGTTGAACTCAGTACGTCTGGTTTTCAAACCTTGGGGGACTCTTTGTCCTAGGATTACTTTTGCTAGTTTTTTAGTTAGTTTGTTTTTTTAGTGTTTTTTTTATTAAGGTGGACGCGACAAAGGAGGCGAGGTGTTGAGCGCGTTTTTCGCGTATCGCGTTCGTATACTATTTACTAGAAAGCTAGATTCTATATAGAATTATTAAGTATAGTATAGAAACTTAAGATAAAATAGATATATATTTAGTCTATTTTCTTATTTCCTTTAACTAGAATAGATATTCTATAATAATTAGTCTTACTAATTTAATTAAATAAACTTATAAAGCTTATAAATATATAAAGAACTAGATATAGAATTATTATTAACGTAGTTTACTACCGAGCGACGTATATCACCGAGCGACGCACTTTTCTCTACTCTACTTCTTATAAACTTTAAGACGCGTTTTTTTAACTATTTATTATAGAAATTTAAACCTAAGAAGCGCGAATCATTCTAGCTATTAAGGCTATTTAAACGTCTAAAAAGCTAAGTAAACACTCTATAGTAAAGATCTACAAGGTCTCTAAAGTAACACTTCGACATAGAATAGCTAGCCGAACCTATTACTCTAAAAATAAGGCTAATTGTTATAAATTAAACAACTTAGAGAAGGACACGATTGTTTAATATATACTTAATCTAGATTTAAGAGGATTTAGGCCCTGTCTAACTAGTATTAAAGATATAGCGAATCTCCTACTTAAATCTCGAGAGGTACTATACATTAGTAAGAACTAGGTATATTAATTTATTTAATAATAACTAGAGTTAAAGACACGTTTTAATCGTGTTTATAACTTCTAAAGAGTCTTATACGAAGATCTAGAGCTTATTAGCGCGTAGTATTAACTAGTTAAGAATATATAAGCGAAATATAGTATTATAGACTCTCTCTACTAATATTAACCTTTAGGTCTTATAGACTCCTTTCTTACAACCTAACTAATACTCTTTTATAGACGATATTAGTTAAGAATTAGATTGTACATTATTAAGAAAGCTCGCTAACCTCTATTTTCTAGACAGTAGCTATATTAGCTAAGGGTATAGAGCTGTTAGCTTATAAGATAACTTTATTATTAGCTAAAGTCTATACCCTTCGTAAGGTAAATAAAGTACTAAGTAAACGCTAGAGAGCTAAAAAGACTCAGGTCTATTAAGAGAGCGCACTTACTATAGAGGATACGTAGAACGTATTAGCTTAGAAGAAAGTAGAGGAATAGGCTCGACGCGACAAGCGCTCTAAGAAGGGTAGGCAAAAGGAGAGGCAGCCGTCTAAGCGACGATGTAGTATCTATAGAAAGTCTAGTCATAATATACGAACTTATTAAGAGGCTATAGATACTTCTAGTTTATTAGATTCAGATTTAGATTAATTAATATAATATATTATAATTATTTAATTTTACTCTTTAGGTGATAGAGTAGAGGAAAGTACGTCGCTCGGTGATATACGTCGCTTAGTAGTAAACTACGTTATACTAAATTCTTTTAATTAGATTATATATCTTATAATATCTAGAGTAACTAAGTAAATTAAATAGATTTCTTAGTAATAGAGTATTAGATAGAGATACTTATTTAACTTAAATAAAGTATTTATTAATATTATTAACGTAGTTTATTAGCGAGTCGATTATATTACTAAGTCGATTACTAAAAATATATATAAAAAACGTCTATATAACTCTAGTAAAAATCTATAATTCTTAATAAAAATTAATAAAATTAAAAACTTTACTTTATTACATTATATATAAGTAATAGTAGAAATCTCAGATACTAACTAATTATAACCGCTTGTGACGGATCTGCCAGCTGTGTCACATGTCAGCTACGTCCTGTGATATCACGTGGTGGCGCAGGTGTTTCAGGTTCTGGATAAATGTAGCATCACCTCCTGTACCTAACTTTCTTCCTCATCTATTGTCCTAAGAATAGAGTGTTGTTTGTTCCCGACTGTCCAGAAACACGTCTGTCACACCGCTAAGTTATTAAAGAAATAAATTTTTTTTAATAAATATAGGGGTAATTTTAAGCGAATCGTTAGTTATAACTAGTAAGCGTCCCAGAATTTCAAAATTACTTATTTATATAGTAATAAAGTAAAATTTTTAATTTTATTAATTTTAATTAAGAATTATAGATTTTTACTAGAGTTGTACAGACGTTTTTTGTATATATTTTTAGTGATCGACTCGGTGATATAATCGACTCGCTAATAAACCACGTTAAGTAAAAAAGTTTTAAATAATTAAGTAAGTTAGTTTAATCTTATATCTCTATTTTATTAAAAGTAAAATTAGACTAACTAATTCTATAATTAGTAAGTAAAAGATAGTTAATATAAAATAAAAGAATAATTTAATACTAAGAGAAGAATAGATAGATTATAAAAGGAGTTTATTAAGTTAAGGAAGAAAAAGCCTTAAAGGGAGCTTCTAAGCTAAGAGGGAGTATATTCTTACCTATACTTATTTAGAGATTTAGCTGTTTACGTTTTACATTTACAAGTTTCACGACACGGATATCACGGAAAAGTCAGATGAAGAATTATTTCTAGTCTAATGAGGAAAATGTATAAAAGAGAGGTAAGTAAATCTATCAAAGGAACCCTCTAAAGAAAAAAAACAAGCCAGAAGCAAAACAGAAAAACCACATTCCAAGACAATTTTCCCACCACTGTTAGTTCCTCTATTTACCCCCTCCAAAGAAAATCCTCAATACAAGAAAAATCAATTTATCCTCCTATTTCACGAAGAATTTGTCCCTCTAAATTCTTCTTCATCCACCCTCTCCATCTCAATCCCGCTTCCCCCGAAAGACACATCACTCTGCCCATCATCATTCTGGCCTTTAATAGGTAGGTCCTTGAGGCATGTAGCCTTGTAAACCTGTGGTTGCTGGAGAGATAGGCGTGAAAGACGAAGCCTGTGGGAAATGGCCTTGGTGACCTGGTGCGGGGACCGTTGGTGTGAAGGATGCAGCTGGAGGATAATGGGCGGTTGGCGTGTAGGATGCGACTATATCCATTGGTGTCGGGTCGTAGCTGGCTGAAAAGACGTGCGATGGTGGTGTCAACTCGAGGTTGACACGACAGCTGCAATCCTCTAAAGGAAAGCCGCAGTCGGAGCAACGACTCCAGGCATGGCCCTTTATTAAAGCATCAACGATCTCAAAGGATAGATCTACCTTCTCCTTGCACAGACGAATGAAGTCATCGTTCAATCGCAGAGCCTGGATATGCTTTGGTTGCGAGGCCACCTTGATGGCGAGCTTTATCATGGAATCACCTTCTGGGGTTCCCTCATGGAGGAGTGAGGGATGTGAGGAAGGCTGATGAATTCCAGCAAGAATAGACAACGTTGGCGTACTTGGATTTGGCGTGGACCTTGAGGGGTTGAACATCGTACTTCTCGGCTATGATGTAGACATTTGTATTGATGATCAGAGCGGCTTCGTTGGCCTGGGTTTCGGCAGCGGTGGTTTTTTGACGTTTGGCTGGAGACGAGGGCGAGCCTTCGGCAAGTCTTAGTTTGCGAGGACGTTTGTCGGGAAAGCTGACATGGGGCACAATAGCATCCTCAAGCTCCCGGCGAAAGAAGCTGGAGCCATGAGCCTTGGACTTCTCCGGTTCTGGTTTGTTGACTCGGTGGTGGTGGTCTTCGTAATCGCCAGTATAGAGGAACTTGATGAAGCACTCAACGGTTTCGGGATCCTCATCTTCAAAGTCATACTTGCCATCAACGGATTCCTACATCAAGAGTTAGTCACAGTCCCCTCTCAATACATCAATCAGCGAATAAACATACCTTGAATCCACCATCGATAGCAGCAGAGATAACACGAGATTGAAAGTAAACCACAGACTTGTGGACCTTGAATTCCTTTCCCTTGCAGGCGAAAATCAGATCTGAGAATTTGCCTGTTTCTAGCAAGCTAAATAAAACTGTTAGTATTAGATGCAAAAGTGGATGAAATTGCGGACTTACCTAGCATTATTGGATGTGACGTTCTTTTCAGCTGCCATCTTCTTTGACTGAGTTGAGGTAGATGCTTTGGTGGGTGCAGATATGGTGAGGGAACAGGAGTTGTCAGACAAGTCGACAGGGACTCTTTCTGAGTTAATGTAAAGGTCGAAAGTTAATGTAGGTGTGATGTAGAGATCAAAAGATGACGATAAAATCGAATAGCAGAGGTTGGTTCTGGGTTTGACGTGAGTTGTCAGAATTTTGGTGGAGAGGAAGTATTTTGGGCTGCGGGGAAATCTGAGGGGTTTATGTACCAAAAGGAGGAGAGGTGAGGCCAGATGAGGCCAGGGTATAAACTGTACCTAGAGTTACCCGAAGTAGTATTCAATAAATGCTTAGTAGTGTGCCTCACAGTAGGTAGCTAGCATGTGAAAGCTAGCAGTCACTGAACGCAATTCACTAATGTTAAGGGAAGACGTTACCAAGCCAGTGGTGAACTGAAGAACCCACACACCAACCAGACCTTTATAGTATCCTTAGATCTCAAAGGGAAAGGAGTGATAGAGCCAAAAGTTGAAGTAACAGTATCATATTTACTTTATTCTTGTTTTAGGAGGGAACTGTCACCTCAGCAAGGTAAATACAGGCTCATGGTGCTAATTCTGAGGGAGAGTATTAACTCGAGACTTTAGAGAAACATATGGGGGGGGGGGTTAAACCAGATTCTCTAGAACAATAATGCCCAAGGAAAAATGTGTATTGGGCTTTTTTCCTTTTGAGCACACCCCCTCACTCATAGGCCTCACCTTCAGGACCAGCCCCCTCAAAGTAGAAAAAAAAAGACGCTACAGGCACAAGCGAAGAAACCCAGCGTCCAATGTCTGCGGAACTAACCTCTTTAAAACCCCATCAAACTTTTGACAAGCAAACTTACATGGGTCCACAAACTTCAGCCACTTCTCACAGCAAACAAACCAAATCTCACCACCACAACCTCTCATAATGGCTTCTCAGTCGCAACCCCAATTAGTGCCATCAACACCTTCCACTTACGATCTTGAGAAGAAACGCAATGACGATGCCATCACAAACCTCGTAAGAGCCTCATTCGGCGGCTACGCAGCAGATGAGGAAGCTGAAGTCGCGCCCTCATCCCATGTCAAAAGCTCAAGGAAGAAGCGCAAGAAGCACAAGAAAGAGAAGAGGAGACAGTCTCAAATCGACGCAGGTGACGACGAGGAGGAACCGCATGTTCAAGTTACTCTCGCATCGTCGCCTTCGTCCCGAAAGGAGAAGAGGAAACCCTCGACGCCAAGCGGAGATGAAGATGAGGATCGCATCGAAGTCACGCCGACACCGCCAGCCAAACGACGACGCAAGAGTCCTTCTAAAAAAGCAGCTCGCAAAGGTATCGACAATGATGGGTACGACGCCACTGAAGAGGAAACCGAAGCCGAAAAGAAGCGTTCTCTCGTCGACACCATCAACCACCCCCGAACCCAAGTAGGTGACGACAGCAGCGGTACAGAACATCACGCGGAGACTCCAATTCGACCACCACCACGCAATCACTTCTCCACTCAAAAGCACAATGCAACCAAGGTCACCAGCAAGAGAGCCTCGAGAAAGGCAAAGGCTGTTCAGCTTGAGAAAAATGCGAAGGGCAGTGGTATCACGAGCGACGCGGATTCTATGAGGACGAAACTTAGCTCTAGCATTTCGGATGATATGTTTTCTAGACCTCCTGCGAGACGTGTTGTTTTTGATTCCGGTCTTGCGAAGCCGATGTCTGCTCTGGCTATTCGGGGGAGAGAGGCGGTTGATGATGAATGGGAGGAGATGACTGGGAAGGTTCGGGGGCTTGTGTATTCAAGTGGTGAAGCTGAAGCTGAAGAGAGTAAGTCCTTCCTTTCCATTCTCCTCGCAACTTGGATGTTAATGAAACCTCAGATATCGCATACTCGGCTCAATATCTCGAGGCATCTCCCAATACAACCATCGCCTATGGAAACACCACTCGCCAAATGCTCATGTTGTCAGCTGGCGCGACTTGTGATGTCAAGGCTGAGAAGGGAGTCAGTTTTTGTGAAGTAACGAGGGGGGGACCGTTGCTTGTCGTTGTTACCGGGGGTGATGGTAGGGGAGGGAAGAGCTTTCGTATTCACGAGGGGGGATTGTGGAGAGTTAGAGCTGGGGAGGCTTGCCATGTTACGAATGTTGCGGGCGCTGAGGTTAGAATGAACATCTCCAGCTTTGGTAACGGGAAGCATGAAGATTGAGGGGAACGTCTTGATATTGGTAATACCTGGGGCAGAGTGAGGCTATTTTCATTCAGAGGGATTCTTTGATTGATGACTAAGGCCCGTGGGGAGAATGAAGATTGAGAGGATACCTGTGGGCAGACTGGTTTTTTGAAACTAGAGGGAATTTTAGATCTCAATGATCCAGGCATTAAGAACTTGCTTTCTTCCAGGTACTATAGCTGCAAGAACTAAAGTTGACAATCCACAGTACTTGTGACTCCATTATGTGACTTTGTTATGTAACCCAAATTAAAGAATCCGAGTGAACTTTCAGGTAGTTTGAAGCTGACTGAGTGAAATGCAGAAGCATCTCTGGCCAGATCAGAGCTCTGCTTGAGGGAGAAGTGAAGACCTCGGGTTCTCTAGTTGCAACTGCCTTTCCCGGAGGGGTGACTCGAAGTCGAAGTGAATGCTGACTGGTGAACGTCGTTCCTCGAATAAATGTTGACGCGTCTCTAGCCCTTCTCGGTTACCGTACAGTCACCTGACCTCCAGTTTGCTCATTTCTTGGCAGCGCTAGCCGCTCGCTTACGGCCCGGCCTCGAGGTATAAATATCTGGCTTCCCCCTTGGGAAACCTCTTCTTTTCTCTCCATCTTAGTGCATGGGTTTTACGCACAACAGTGAGGATTCGTCCGAGTTTGCGTTTTTGCTAGTTGAAAACTATACCATGACCGCTCCTGCTGGGCTCCGGCCCGGTAGGGAATCTTTGGAAACACACATTTCTTCGGAAGAAGACCTTTTCATTGCGCGCAGTCCTTCGTGGGGTGTCGTGAAGAAGAGATGGAGTTGGGTTGGGGACGAGGGACGGTGGGGTAGACTTGGTATGAGGAGGATCACTATCGATCTTCTGTAGAAGGTACGATTATCTAGCTATCTAATGCGCCTAAAGAATTTCGAGATGGGACGTGACTTGACGCGCTCCTCGGCTTTCCCCAAATATTGAAGGCACCTCACCTCAACCCTCAACAATCTTGTGCCAACCAATTCACGATCAAACCCAATTCCACGCCTACGCAATGGCCAAAACTGCTCTTATCACGGGCGCAACAGGCCTCCTTGGTCGACAGGTCGTCAAGGCATTTGAACGAGCTGGCTGGGATGTCAAGGGCACTGGATTTACACGCGCCACCCCGCCCTCCATCCTGAAGCTCGACCTGGGCTCCGAGGCTGAGGTTGCCAGAACGATCAATGAGGTCAAGTACGTTTCTATACTACACTTTCGCATTGCAACACTAACACACAGGAGCGCCTAAAGACCCGCGGTCATTGTTCACTGTGAGTGCAAAACTATCCTACTCCACGGTTAGCGCCAATGCTGATACCTCCCCTCAGGTGCCGCGAATCGATTTCCAGACAAATGTGATAGTGACCCCGAAGGCACACGGGCTCTCAATATTGCTGCCTCCGCTTCCCTAGCCAATCTCTGCGCGGCTCAATCCATCTTCCTCATCTACATCTCGACCGATTATGTCTTCCCTGGCACACAAGGCGATGCTCCGTACCAAGTTACCAGCAAGCCAAATCCCCCGAACCTATACGGAGAGACCAAACATGAGGGCGAGAAGGCAGTGTTGAGTGAAATGGAAAAAGCTGGCAGGTCAGGCTGGGGCATGGTACTCAGAGTACCAGTTCTATATGGCGAGGCAGAAAAGCCGGAAGAAAGCGCTGTAAACGTGCTGATGAACTCGGTCTGGAAAGCCCAGGAGAAAGACGCAGTTATCAAGATGGATCATTGGGCTCTTCGATATCCCACCAACACGGAGGATGTAGCACGAGTCTGCGAGGGTCCGTTTCCTACATTTCGGGGACCAAACAGCATCTACTGACAGGGTCATAGAACTATCGAGCAAATGTTTATCTACGGAAGATAAATCCTCTCTCCCTACCATACTTCAGTTCTCCTCGGAAGACCGATACACCAAGTATGAAATCTGCGAGTTGTTCGCTGAGATTATGGGATTGCCAGTCCAGGGTATCCAGGCAAATACGGAAGGCAATGATCCGAATGCCAGTGTGCAACGCCCGTACGATTGTCATTTATCTAGTACCGCGTTGAAGGATCTCGGTATCAATGTGGCTACAATGGACTTCAAGGGCTGGTGGAGGAGAGAGGCGAGGGCGTACAGAAAGTGAACACAACAAGTGAACACAGCATGAGGAATTATTTTTTGACTGGAGGGTCTTTTCTGTTGGAACATTTCCCAGCAGTTTTAGGAGGCATTTCAGTTTGTCAATCAAACGGAATTTGACCACCCTAGGACTAGAAAAGAAAATGGCCTCATGTATGAGGTTCAAAAGCATTCACACCACACCATAAAACTTTTGCTTCAATTCTTTCCCCAGTTTTCTACTTTCTACAAGGGGAAACAGCACAGCTCAATTCGTACTTGTATTGATAAGCGTGAAACCGTGAAATAGAACTCGGTCGAAGATGTCTCTCCAGAACCCAGCAAACGTGCTAAGGGATCGGACTCGAAATTGCCAAGGTTGAAGCTCTTCCAGCCACACCACCACAACCCTGTTCTTCGTGCCCAACCTCTTCCTCTTCGCGACAGCGACGTAGTAGAACAGCTCTCTCACCACCTTCTTCTTGCTTCTCACTGACCTGCATGTCTGCTCTCATCTAATCCCCTCCCAACATGCATCTCCCAGTTTCAAATTCTGTTTTCTGCCACTGATTGGCCTGCTACTTCCATCGGCGCATAACAACACTGCCCAGTTGGTCAATGACGACGGAAATCTTGCTTATTCCTCTCAGCAGCTTTTAAAAATCGTGCAACCAACGCGCGATTCTCCGATTGCATACGGGAAGCTACAGTAGCTCTCCTCAAATTCCGATTGCCAATTCTCGTGGCATTAATTGAGATAGCTACCTACTTGTACCTTGATTCGGTATTTACAGACCACTCTATGGCACCTACTCCATACTGGGGCTCACTTCCTCCTCCAAAGATCGTTCGCGGCGAGTCAGTCAAGAACGAACGACAGCAAGACATGAGAGACGGAAGGGACGACCGAGAGGCGAGAGAGGTGCGCGACAAGAGGTACAGCAAGATGGATCCAGACGGAAGGAACGATCTATCGATTGACACGAAACCTGAGAGATCCTCCAATCGATTCTCCTCTCAGTCAAGCCGGAGACCAGACAGGAACTCCATACAAACCGAAGCACCTACAGTATCTACGCAAAGTCCATTCGTTTCCCCTACAGATTCGAGCTTCGGTGTGAAAGGGTTGGCTCCCCGACCGCCTTCTTTCCCATACGAAGCACCAGCGCCAGCACCTACGAATAACGATTACCTGGAAAAGCGAAGACGGCGTGAGAGTAGGAACAGAGAACAGGCATACGAAGACCAAGCTCCTCCCGCAGCTCCAGACGTTCCTCGAGCACCACCACCACTGAGCTACAAGCAGCCATACAACGGTGGTCCACCCGCACGCTCACGATCTGCGAGACGGTCAGAAGGGCCAGTTATTTCTAGTCAGGGCGTGGCAGACGAGTATTATAGATCGCATCCACGAGAAGCAAACTCTACATCGGGTTCTAGAAGAGGCAGTGCGCAAAAAGGGCGAGCAGGAGCGCATGATGCACCAGAATGGGACAGCACTGTACCTGAACGAATCGACGTTCCACACCGCCAGAGGAGACAGGGCTCTGTAGCCTCACAAGGAGAATCTCAAAGACGAAGGGAGTGGGCACCGGATCGATCACCTCTTCAGAGACTCGAATTGACGCTTGACAGCATCACCAAGGAGGAGAAGAGGGCTCGAGTTGAGGAGGCAGAGAGACTTTCGAAGACGGAACGCAACGGAGAGAAGGGAAAACAGAATTCCGTTCGATTTAGAAATCGTCCAGTTGCAAAAGCTCCAGAAGTTGGTATCAAGTCGGAACCCCAAGATTTACCAGATACAAAAGCTGAAAGAGTTATGACCGCCAAGCAAAGCGAATCAACAAAACTACGAAAATCTCAGGGAAAACAAAAGGTTGTTGACATTCCTGCAAAAGGTCTCACTCGAGGATTGGATTACGAAGAACGCGAAATCACAAGGGATCTTGCGGAACAAGATATCTCGTCCCCACCCCGGCGAGGACAAAGTATTCGTGATCGATCACATATTCCAGTTGCTGTAGGGGCTGGTGCTGGTGCTGGCGTAGCGGGTGCACAACTTGGACGAAGTGGAAGTAATAGACTCAAGAAGGAACCTCCTGGAGATCCATGGTTGCATCTTCGAGTCGCGGCTGAGAACCAACATCCAGCAGTGTTGCCTCCAAAACAACCTGTCATTGATCAGAAAAACGGAGGAACATCTGGAGAAGTGGTATCTCGAAGTAAGCCAAGAGAATCTTTAGACAAGGAGCTTCCCCCTTCGCCTACAGAATCAGCGCAACAGCTCGATTCTTATTCAAGCGACGAGATGGGCGGCAAACCCGTCCGACAAAAGACCCTGAGCAAAGTTCAACAGCTCACAGGACAGAAGTTCTCACAGGGTGCTTTAAGGTCCATTCAGCCAGGAAATGATCGAGCGACGGAAAGTGTCAAGGTCAATGGCACAAAATACGGGTTACCGTTTACTAGATCTGGTAGCAATGCAACACGAGGCCCACCCCAACAGCAATCAGTGGAGCACCACCATCACCTCCCAGACCTGGTGCATCGACACCATGAAGACATACCTGGGCAAGGAGTTTACGTTCCTTCAGCCCGGCTCGATGAGTGGAAGAAAGGTGGGGTTGCCCAATTGTCTGGTTCGTTGCTGGATCTCGAGAGTGATGAGCAAATTGAACTCGATAAAGACAAAGCTTGGTGGGAGGCTGGGAATACAGGAAAACGTCGTCGAAGCACTACCAAACCTCGTCGAGCAGAGGCTTACGACGGAGAATACGATGACAGCAATGGTACGGAAAGTCAAGTTTCACCTTCTAAAACTAATTGGGGCGGATGTGATTGTGCAGAAAAAAAGCCTATTCCTGGTGTATTGAAGGTCTTGACGAAGGTTAAACCACGCCAGCGTCACTATCTTGGTTACGACAGGAAGGGGAAAAGTATGCAAGGCAAGGCGACAGGCGACTCGGTCTCCGAATCCTTCAAAGACACTCCCACAAATCTCCTTTCTGTCCCTTCTCGTGTGTCGCCTTCTAAATCTCTGGAGAACCTTTCCCTTCAACATTCCAATTCATACTCTTCAAACATTCACAAGCTAACCTGTCCGATGCGGGGCATCCGCGTCCGTCCCGAAATAGCCCCAACTAGATTCAAACCCCCCCTGTTCATGAGAGCAGGTCCAATGTTACGATATTGTGGACTGCGCCGAGAGCCTGCGCCCTCTCGTGCCGTTCGAGCTCTTACTGGTGTCAACCACGAAAGGGAAATATGGAGAGGAACCATCATGATTGTCACTCAAGATGAGCAGTCTTCATATGAACTTGCTCCAACTTTGAGGGTATTTCTCCAGCCGATGGATCTTTTGCCACCACCCCCTGCCCAGGTCGATGGTGCAGGACTAGCCCCAGAGTACGTCGATCCACTCGCAGGACTACCCAAAATCGGCAGAGATGGTAGAACCTTGTATGTACGACCTGTTGAGGAGCTTGAAGAAGGGCGGGATCTGTCGAAAAGAGAATCTAATGATGGGTTGTTCGAAACCCAAAGAAGTAATTTGGATGGAAGCACTGACAGAAAGTGTGCAAAGTCACATTACGATGGAGAAAAGGCAGGGAAGTACAAGGAAGTGAGAGGTTTTCGATTACATACTGAGCAAGGCGTTACATTCTGGAGGTTCAATCTTGAGATTGAACTTCGAAATAGACAACAAAGAATTGCATACCGAATCAATCGAGGACCGGCAACAGGCTTTTGGGTTCCCGCTCGTGGTCAGCCCATGAACATCATGTACAGCAGCTGCAACGGGTTCAGTTATGGTACTGACCCCAATCCATTCAACGGACCGGATCCTCTTTGGAGAGACGTGTTGAACAACCACCAAACCCAGCCATTCCATGTCATGCTTGGAGGAGGTGATCAAATATACAATGACGCCGTAACGGAAGAGACCAAACTTTTCAGGGAGTGGACCCGGATCAAGGATCGAGACTACAAGGAAAACGTTCCATTTACGCCTGATATTCAGCAGGAGCTGGAGTCATTCTACTTCAACCGGTATTGCATGTGGTTTTCGCAAGGACTTTTTGGTCTTGCCATGACTCAAATTCCAATGATCAACATATTTGATGATCACGATATCATTGACGGTTACGGCTCTTACCCAGATGGTTACATGAAATCACCTGTCATGCGGGGCCTGGGAGCGATAGCCTTCAAATACTATATGCTTTTCCAGCACCAGAGTAGTATTGACGAAGGAGAGGAGACTGAACCTCAGTGGATCTTGGGCGAACAACCCGGGCCATATATGGGGGAAGTGAGTCGCAGCATCTTCACAGAACTTGGTCGAAGCATCGCATTTCTGGGTCTCGATTGCCGCACAGAGCGAATGGAAGATGAGATTGTCAGTTACGAAACATACCAGAAAGTATTTGATCGACTGGAAAGAGATCTAGTCAAGGGTGTGACTAAACATCTTATTGTAATGCTCGGCGTTCCTGTTGCTTACCCAAGGATGGTTTGGCTCGAGAATATGTAAGCATTCGCGCCCTCCCGATCTTTTTGTCTGAACTAATCCTTTGGTAGACTTACCTCGCGGGCTATGCAACCAATCAAAGCACTTGGACGAGCTGGACTTCTTGGGAAGAACCTCCTCAACCATTTTGATGGAGGTGTCGAAATTTTGGATGACTTGGATGACCACTGGACAGCCAAAATGCACAAGGAAGAGCGGAACTGGTTCATCCAGGAGTTGCAAGATTTGGCAGCCGAGAAATCTGTTCGGGTTACGATTCTAGGGTAGGATTGCTCTATCAGCCTCTCTGCCACAATGCTAATTTTCATAGTGGTGATGTTCATTTAGGAGCCATCGGCCAGTTTTACTCGAACCCAAAACTCGGCATTTCCAAAGATAAAGACCACCGCTACATGCCTAATGTCATTTCTTCGGCAATTGTCAACGCACCCCCGCCTGATGCTCTTGCCGATGTACTCAATAAACGGAACAAGATTCACCATCTTGACGAGGATACATACGAAGACATGATCCCAATATTTACCCACGATGTTAATGGTAAGCCAAGAAACAACAAATGTCTCTTGAACCGCCGGAATTGGTGTTCGATCAAACCATATGATCCGGAATTATCCCCACCACCAACCCCACAAACAGATGGAAGCCCGACACCACCACCCGCTCGAGGTGGACTCTTACGTCGACTTTCGACAACTGCTCGTGGGCCTAGTTATCGCGTCGAGGCATCTGGTCCACCCCCATTGTCAAACCAAGGATTTTTCAATAGGAAGCCTTCCGTAGCCCGTCGTGGTTCAAGCGATTCAGAACGCCCAGGACTTCTCACAAGAACTTTGTCATTGACAAGAAGAGGTTCCAGCAGCGGCGGTGGTGGTCTCTTCCGACGAAGCAGCAAGAAGCAAAAGCCGGATAGCGGTGGCATCAACGGCTACGGCGAAGACAGCGAAGACGACTCCTACTCAGACGACTACCAGAGCTCCCCTCACTCCCGCCCACGTCAAATGGGCATCCGAGGGGGCGCCGGCAGTCCCGAAGAAGAGGGGTACTTTCCCAAAATGGAGAGTCCTTGTGGTCGGGAACCGGAACATCCGCCGCACACGGCTTCTACTTCTATCGCTGGGGGGTTGCCTCAAAAGGGCTTCAATAAACGCAATTTTCATCGCACCCCAACGGGACTCTCGGAGAAGCAGAGACGATCTGGGCGAGGGGGACCGATTGATCTGGAGGGCGGACTGGATATTTGCTTGAATATGGAGGTTAGTCCTAAGGATCCCGCTGGAATCACTATGCCGTATCGATTGCTGGTTCCGGCGCTGTGGTATGAGGAGAGACTTGAAGGGGAGTCGGCGGCGAAGGTCAAGGGGGGCCTTGAGAGGTGGGTTAGTTTTGCTAAGAGGAAGAAGGGGGGCGCGTAAGTGATGGAGGAGATGGGACATTGATGATTGAATTCATTGGGAGGGCTGATGATGAGGGATGAAATGACGGGATGAAAAACGGGGGGAAAAGCACGAATTGTTTGTTTCATGATTGGAGGGAAGAGAAAAGGATTTGGGACTTTGGGGTTTGGGGTTTGCATGTATTTTTGTTATGGTCTTTCGTAGTTTCGTGTAGTATACCCCCTTATTTGTATGTGTAGATGAAGTAGTCGCTTTTACTTTCTTTTCATCGTTAGAGAATGGAGACGCTGTTATATATAAGAGACCGCTGTTCTTATCTTGAGTTCTGTAGAAGGGGAGGGAGGTCAGGTGGTGAGGCTCTACGATGGAAAAACAGGCCCTTTTCGCACACAGAACCAAAGGACCAACACAACTCCTAAGGCAGACCAGAAAAATATGCAAAAAATATAGGACGATTCTCTGACAGCTAATTGATTATTCAAACCAGGCTAGTCTACTTTAATTATCCTGTTATGGATTTATTCGGGATTCAAGACCCGTTGTCGGGGGTTGAAGAGGGACCGTTATTGTCTCCCTGTACAAGGTGTGAGGAGCCTGGGGCGGAATAATTTTTTTTTGCTCTTTTTCTTCCTCCTCTTTGGGTTTTCCGGGGTGTTTTACATGATTTTAACATGTAGATGTCATTCGGACGAACTGTACTTGGTACAATCGCTCGCTAGTTAATTCGGAATGACTGCGTGACGAGCTCTCCCCCCCTTGTAAGAATATATGTGTTTGGGGATGAGATCTGGGGGATATATTCGGGGATATACTGGGAAGTTTTTTTTCGGAGTCTTCTACTGGGGATACACCTTTAGAATGGGTTTGGAGATGTTCGATGGGAGGTAGATGTGCATTTTTTACTTGGTCGTGGTGTCTTATTCGGTATATGCTCGGATTTATAATTGTCCGGGGATATCTTTGAAATAAAAGGACATGATTGGAATTATTTCTTTGGAAAACTCTTTGTAGAGACATTTTCATCTTAGTTGTACTCTACACAAGTAGATAGACAGAAAGAACACGAAACTAGATGTACCAGATCCGAGAAGTGGGGACAACAACCAATAAAAAAAACAGAATCTATATATCTTATTACCCACGAATGACCGAAACTCTTTATTCATATTCCAAGAATCAAACCTCGTATCTTCAAGATCCCTCGCAGACTTAGCATCCTCTCACTCCCCCTTCCTCTTCCCCTTCAGCACTCTTTTCACATTTAACCCACCACCACCTCCATTCCATTCCCCCGGCCTAAAGGAAGTATCACAACTACAAGCCACCGTGTCCGCATCATAGCTGTTGGAATGCAGGGACTTCAAGAGAGCAAGAGTAAAGGACTTGAATTCCTTACCTTGCTCTGGAAGAGCAGAGGGCACATATATAGAACTTTGCAATAACCATTGCCGTATCCATCTACCGTGAAAAATTCTTTCCTGCCGGCATGCCCGACGGGCATACCGATATCTCATAAGTGGCTTAATATAACAGATATCACCGTACCTATCAACAATAGCATTTCCCGCAACCACGACATATCTGTACCCATCCATTCTTGGAAGACTCAATGAACGTTGCCTTTGCGAAGGTGGCTAGTTCTATTGAGATTTCGGGGTGGCGCGTACATAGCTCTTCGAAGGTTTCGAGGTATGGGGGTTTGCTGAAGGAATAGAGATACCTTGTTACAGCTGTGAAGGAGAGGGGACGGAGGAGCTTGTCCGAGGAAGTTGTTTCGGCGTGGGCGATTTGGATGGAAGTTAGGAGGTCAGATAGAAAGTCTGTGGTGACGGTGGAGGGGGTGATTAGCTTTTTGTATTTGGTTGCGGAGAGGGATTTGAATGCTGGGATGTCGTATTATTCCGCGAGAACGTAGATTAGTGTGTTTAGTAGGAGAGGGGAATGTGGGGGTGTCGATTGATGAGTTTGGGTGGTGGTTGGCGCTTGAACTTGGGTGGTGTCGTTTATATCATCCTCATCCCCGGAATTCGTCTTGGTTGTAGAAAATAGTAGGTTTGAGAGTCTCCAAGACTCTTTGGCCTCGGGATCTTCGGAAACTTCGCGGGTTTCTTGACCATCATCGTATTGTGATGTGTAGAGGAAGTTGATCACGCATTCCACGGCGTGGGGATCGTGCTCGCTTAGATCGATTTCGCCTGTTATGGACTCCCAATGAAATTTATTTATGGTGTTCGCTTGGAAAAGAGAGCAGGCATACCTGAAAACCACCATCGATGGCAGCTGCCAGGGGTTTACATTGAGTGCCGATAATTGCCTTATGAACAGCGAATCATCGGTCTTTGCAAATAATGGTGAGATCGGAGTAGCGGTTTGAGGCCAAGAGGCTGTTTCAACATTCTATCAGCTTAAGCATGGAGAAATGGAGAGTTACTTACGATGAAAGCAGAGGATTAGGCTTGCTCCTCGAGCTTTCGCCAGCCGACGATACAGGAATTTTTGACAAATCGTTCCCCATTGTGTTGGTGATTCAGCCGAATCGGATCAAAGAAACTGGATTTGAACTTCTCCTACTTGGCCAATTTATAATAAAGATCAAAGGAAAGGCTGGGAGGCACTGCATTAACATTCACAAGATACTTGGCTGTTGGCCGTTCATTCAATGACCCCCGTCTGGGTGCCCCTTTCTAACTATGATTGTGCGAAATAGCTTGGTACTCTATAATTATTGTCCCAAAGCGATAGAATAGTTGGAAACTTGATGATGAAAATTGATTCTTCTAATCGAACTTAGTGAATCTCTATAACCATATAAAACCACTTAGTAATGAGGTATCCAATGAGAAACTCCAAGGCTTGTAACCTGTAGCAAGAATAACGCATCCGTAATTGGTCTAGGCCTCAAACATTCCTTTTTCTTATTTTTACCTCCTAGAGAAAGGTGCCTTGGCAGCTTTCAGACTCTAATTTATTTTTTTAGTGGGGGGGAGGTGTTATGTTCCGACCTTGTACTTGACAACTTCCAAGGAATTATTTGCTTGAGTATAGCAGTGGTCCGTTGAAAATTTAGAGGCACAGGGAATAAGATTCAGTACACCGCGGAATCACAGAGCCTTCTAAATCTTGGTGATTCGAGTCATGTCTTTCTACATTCTACCAACTACGCAGCTTGAAAAATTGGTTGGTCTTAGTTTATCTAACTCTCTCAGTGACATAGTCTCCATCTTGAGTTTTCTCCCATTTCTCGTTACCCCCGGGAATTCTTTCAACCAACTTCTTCATTTCGATGATGAGCCTAGCATACTTTTAAGTCTTGATATTTCATTCGGAAACTCAACTCACTTCTCTGATAGCCACTATCTTCCTTATACAAATTGGAGTCAGGCATGTTGACACATCTATTTAATATCAGCAACCTGTAGTTTATAGAGGAAGGGTTCTTGGGAATGGACACAGAAGGCAGCAGTATATGGATCTCGTTGTCCAAAAGGGTCTGCGTTAAGACCACCAGTTGTTCTGATTTTTGTCAAGAATTATTTCAAATTAAAAATCATCCAAGAGTGATTTAATATGGGCTTGTATTTGGTGACTAATAATGACTGAGGAGTAGGGGAAATTGTTGGTGACAGCTTTTGTGTGCCACACCCGATGTGACAGATGACTTCCTCCCTTGCAACCGTTCTTAAAATAACGAAGGAAAATATGAAATGTTGTTGGCTAAAAAGAAAGAATAAATCTGGCGGCTCAGCCCGACATGTCATTTCTAAGCAGTCAAGATCCAGCAGCGGCATGGAGTTGATCCATACACTCAACAGCAGGACTGTGCATATTTCTATGAATCTTTAGCAGGATTCCAAGAAACCGAAATAAATCTGCTCACACCTTCTCACCAGTCAAGTTGCTCTCTATCCCATGGAAGCTCTTCGTCCAGAATTTCAAAGCAAAGAAATGCATCCCTGAAGGAACCAATACCAGAGTTCACTCCCATTGTATCCAGTCTCAAATTATTCTTTAGAATAGGCTCCAATGTTCTACGGATGGATGCAGCAAGATTGTCCGGTACTTTCTCTCGATTGATGCCAGAATTGCTGCTGAGTCTCCTATAATACAGTGGGTATTGTATGTTGCCCTCATACCCAGCGGCTCCAGACTGGAAAGAGTTGTTCAAAGTCGAATTCAAGAATCTTTGAGAAATCTCCCCATAAACCTCTCTGTTTGCTTGAATGAGACGTAGCTGTGAATCGATATTGTAAAGTGTGTTCACCATCTTGGCCCGAAGGATGTCTCCCAAAGTTCGCAACTTGGCACTTTCAAGCTTCTCGTAACGTGGCGACGACCATGGCCCCAATGCATGAATCATGGCCTCTCGGAATAGCACTTGGTGATGGAGTTCGTAGGCACAATTGAGCGCAGTGCAGGGGTCATTTGCGATGCTTCGACTGAGAGTTGGGTTGTTGATCATTGTTGCATAGAGAGAGTTTGAAATGGCTGGTAGGCATAAGTAATAGGCAGCTATGGTTGTCAAAATGGACAATTCCGCAACATTGGCTACATCAACACTTTGGCGGCAGAAAAGCGCACGCAAAATGTTGTGGAAGCACTTCTCCTGGAGTTTCGGATCGCCATTGAAGCCAGTGATATCGGAGTCTCGGTCCTTTATGTACAATGATTAGAACGTATAAATTCTGATGATAGAGAGACACATACCTGTGGATCACTTGAAAGAAACCAACCCGGGGCAATCTCTCCGTCAGCCTTCCAAAACCACTCATATCTAAAGCCACCTGGCGTGACTGGCTTTCGATCTTTTTCTTCAACATTTATGGGGTCCATGAACTTCTTAAAATAAACGGAAAGCATTTTCAAGGCGTCGGATTTGACATGGAATTCTTGACTGAAGACCACAATGCGGGTATCGGTAGTCTTCATTCCAGGTGAAGTGAGGACAATTGGCTTTGGTCCCTCGGTCTTGATCTTCTTACCAGGGAATCTTTCATTTGGGAGCATCTCGGATGCGTCTCTCTTCGACATTCTTGCAGCTAGTAATTGAGTCTGAAAGTTGAGGAAAGGGCGGAGTTGCTGGACCGTAGGGGTGGGGGTTGAAGCTGAAGTGTTGAAATATTGTAAAAAGAAGTTGAAAAGAGTTGATTGCCTTCAAAGCTGAAAGCGGGGTGAATCTCAAGATTCTTTGGCGGAAGCGTTGATGGTGAGTTCGAGGAGATATTGTTGTTAGAAAAGGTATTGTGACGTACTGCTATTGCGAGAAGTGTGTAAAGTTGTTGAGGGGCTGTAGAAGAAGAATGAGGATAGGACTTAGAAAGCGCAGATATGCCACTTCTGCGTAATGGTTGTTGAAGGTTTGATGGTTGACAGGAAGAGTTGTGGGAAGGTTGGTGGAGTATATATATCCGTCAAGAAGGTCAAGCCACTAAAGCGAGCCAGCCCCAGGATAAGCAAGCACGACCATAGCAAGACGAAACATTTCTGGCAGAATATCTGAATTTTGCTAATCAATTATCCACCAGCATGAAGTTAGGAAGTGTTGCAATGTTGCACTTCTGAGGGCAAGAGTAAAAGGACTTGAATTGCTTGCCTTGCTCTGGAAGAGCAGAGGGCACATATATAGAACTTTGCAATAACCATTTGCCGTATCCATCTACCGTGAAAACTCTTTCCTGCCGGCATGCCCGACGGGCATACCGATATCTTATAAGTGGCTTAATATAACAGATATCACCGTACCTATCAACAGGAAGAATTGCATTGGAGACCAATTTCGTACATGCTTGATGGGGCAAACTTCAAAGTAACTCCCTAGAAGTCAACAATCGCTTCCTACTCGAACCTTATGTTTTCTTAAACATAAATAAAGAATAAGTACTAGGGGTTACAATATAGTCCATCATACAATATACCAGATCAATTCAACTTTTAGAAATTTAGATAATACTCACTTCCTACATGTTGAAGTATACGTTCTCTCTTATTTAAATTCTTACTAGTTTGTATGGTATAAGACTGAATGATATACTAGTAATAATCCATAGTATTCTTTTTAGTTAATAAGTAAGACGCATTTCATAAGTAGTACTAGGCTAGCCTATAGTAATAAACATATAATATATAATACGTATAGACATGATATATACTCTAGAAGAAAGTAACTCGTCGAAAAATACCTTAATAGATGCATGATATTAAAACTGCACGTAAAACGCTTGATCCTGGTGGGCTGATACATACACTAAGTGGGTCGGTCGTCTGTGTGTCTTGTTTAGCTAAATACTTGGAACGGAACTTGGAAGACAGGATCACATCTTTCCCATAACAAAAATTCTTTGTCCATCCAACAAACCCTAAATCTTTCCTAAATCCAGCCTTTTGTAACTCACACTACACCAGAAATACCTCAAAACTTCCCTTTGTATCCAAACTCTGACATCCAAACGTTCCACCATTCCTCATGGTGTCAAAAAATTCACCACCAGGACAAGCTACATAGGATCAATCGGTGAATCAAAATGATGACATCTCTTCACCTCTAGCGATGGACTTGTCAATATCTCAACCCCTACCTTCTACAGCAACTTCTCCTCTCCTTGACAATAATCCAAAGAGTTCTCCCTCTCCCAAGGTATGTCATCTCCATTTTGATATAGGGCACCTATCACAACCAATTCAACCTCCCTTCCGTATTCATTAATTCAAGCGTACCACCTATACAAACTGTATCAAGTATAGTGAATCTATTTTCATCCAAGTGGGCAGCTGACCTTTTGTAGCTTTCCCCGAACACCGAGAAATTACTTCCAACACTATCATCTACCCCAGGTACTTCTTCGCTCATCAATACACTCTTCAACCTTCCAACAACCCCCACAACAAATTCTCCCTCTCTTAAGGTAAGTTATCATCTCTTCGTCCAATTAGAACACCTATCACAACTAGTACTGTCACTCTTCTGTGGCTTCAACTGCAAATGTGTATCAAGTCATAGTGAATTAAATAAGACAGCTAACTGTCTATAGTTGCCTTCATCGACTGCAGTGAATGATCCCACAAAATCGCAACCTACTACCTCTACGCCAAGCTCATCTCATCCTCAAAATCCACCGTCTTTATCTCACCACGCTCTGAGAGTAGGTGTTTCAAGCCAATCAGTGAGTCCTACATCGACAAATAGAATATAAGAGTTGACTGTATGATAGATATCTTTCCTACCTTCTACCATAAGTCACATCACTTCTTCTCATCGCGCCATTTCCTCTCCTGATAGCTCGGGAACTTCTCATAATCTCACAGCTCCTCGGTCTTTTAATTACCAATTTTCCGACAACCAATTTTTTCATCTTTCGTGGTGCCTTAAAAACAATCCAGCGCCAATCAATCATGGAAGACATTCGCACTCTGGAACAAGAGATTTTAGATGTATTTGCTAAGATTGACGAGTTGGCAGCGGCCGGTTTAGCAATAGGCAAGGCGATTGCAGAGAAGGTGGACGGGGATGCTGTGATGGATAAGACATCAATCGTTCTTGATTGGGCCCAAACCAATCAGGAAATCTCAGCGCAGCATCGCGAGTTATTGTCTCGATATCAAGAATCAGTGCTACTGAGCGAATTTCTCTCTGTTCAAGTCACTGATGGAGCATGGAAATCCTTCACCCTGCTCGTAAAGGACTTGTGTCATCTTGTCGTTAAAGATCTCATTAGGGAGCATTTCGTATTGCTCATTCTAGTTTTGGCAATATCTTTCTTGGTAGGTTTTAATTACTCCAAACTTACAACATGAGCTAAACTTTCTTCAGGTTTACAGGCTGGTAAAATCCCCCCCTCCTAGTTCTAGATTGAGCTGTGTCGAATATTTCTTCTAACCTTAGAATCTGAAAGCAATAGACCGCTCCACGTACACGAGCAGACTGAAGGCAATTGCGATAACTTAGAGGAACTTGACCTAAAGTGTACCAGTTTTTGGAGGGGGAGGGGGAGGGGGTTCGCTACAGAAAAGTTTTAGGGAAAAGTCTTTGGGGGAAAGTCTTTGGGGGAAGCTTTTAGGATGGTCTCGACTGCTGGACATCGAATCATTTAGTTTCAACAAAGGCTACAAAAAAATGGATTGACTGGTTAATCTCTTTTACTCCATTCTAAATTATTTAAATGTGTAAGTTACTATTTTATCTCTGTAATTGGATAGAGAATGAATAAAAGAAAGAGAAATGTCGATTTAGAAAAGTATTCTCTAAGCTAAGGCTACACTGCCTCGCTACTATTAGGATTAAAGTTGGTGCCTTAGGCACTCTTATATATAGCCGAGAATATTAAAATATAGACATATAAACAATACTCTCTTTTTAGTACTATATACTCTTATTTAGCTACGCTAACATACTAGAATCCGCTCGATTTAATGCTATAGATAAAGGTACCTTATATTCTAATACTAAGCTAATTATAAAAACTAGAACTAGATTTATTCTAATATAATTAGGCGATTAGAACTCTAAAATTACTCTTCTAGATAAGATATCTCTAAACGATCTAATTATAATATCCTTACTCTATTATTCTCTAGAAATAATAGATACTATTATAAAGTATATAAATTTATATATATAGAAACCTAAAGATTTATTAACTTAAAATATAAAAAGTACTAGCTTAGTATCTTACTATAAGAGAAGAGATTTTTATTTATATAGTAATTTATATACTATAACTATTTATATTAAATTAGAAATCTCTAACTACTAGAGTACTTAGTCTAGTAGATTAAATTATTCTATTCCTTAGTATATAAGTAGAAATAGATTTTAAGAATTATATATTATATATAGAGTCTAGATTCTATTTATCGAAAGTAGAAAGTTACTTTAAAAAAGATAAGTCTTATTCTTTGTTTCTTATCTCTTAATTCTTATAATATAGTTTATTAGCGAGTCGATTATATCACCGAGTCGATTACTAAAAATATATATAAAAAACGTCTATATAACTCTAGTAAAAATCTATAATTCTTAATTAAAATTAATAAAATTAAAAAATTTACTTTATTACTAACGTGGTTTATTACCGGGCGGGCTATATTACCGAGCGGGCTACTTTCCTCTATCAAACCTCTTCAACATACAATTACTCAACCACAACACATTCAATTAACTAAACTACTCAGAATCTGACGAGTTATTTAGTTCTACAGACTCTTGACAAGTTCGCATATTATGACCAGTCTTTCCACAAGTGCCACATCGTCGCCCAGATGGCTGCCCCTTCTTTTGCCTACCCTCCTCAGAGCGCTTGTCGCGTCGAGCCTGCTCCTCTGCCTCCTTTTGAGCTAATACATCCTGCGCATCCTCTACAATAAGTGCACCCCCTTGACGGATCCGAGTCTTTTTAGCCCTCCGACGTTTACTAAGGGCTTCATTTGCCTAGCGAAGGGTCTAGACTTCAGCTAATAGTAAAGTCACCTCATGAGCTAATATCTCTATGCCCTTAGCTAATGTAGCTACTGTCTTAAAAATCGGTGTTAGTGAGCTTCCTTAATAGAGTGTAATACGATTTTTAACTAGTATAGTCTACGAGAGAGCTTCGGTTGAGTTGTGAGAAGTCTAAGAGACCTATAGGTTAGCATTTATAGAGAGGTCTATAGGAGGTGTTAGAGTCTATAACTAGATATTAAGCTTAGAAATAACTGCCTATAGATTAAAAGAGACTAACCTAGCTCTATAAAACCTAGCTTTAGTATTTCAAGTTATTATTAACTAATTATAAGCTATATAGAAGGCTAAAAAGAACTCGATCTTTATAATATAGTTAATATAA